>JAPZEB010000025.1:8197964-8211290 GCA_029783705.1 Chaetodon striatus | reverse complement strand
GAAACCAAGAAACATAAATACATCATTACATCAATACATCAAAATAATTTACCAGGGTAAATTGCAACAGCACAATAAGAAGCAACAATGTCTATGCAAACATCAGGTAATGACCATCATATAGCATTGTGTAGTCTAAAGTCTGTTGTGATTGAATTAAAGTACAACACTCATTTCAAAATCCTCATTTCAAGGACATTTCTTTGAAAATAAACTTATGTTTATAAAGTTGAGTCTTATTAAGATATCTTCCACAAAGAATTGTTTATTTTCTCTGAAATAAGAAAAATATTACATAGTTCATTCCAGAAACTCTCTCTAGGAAATGATGTGGATATTGCAGACCCATATCATTAAGTAATACTTTCTTTTTACTCAGCATAAAGCTTCACGTAGTCAAAAAGATACCAGAATCAGGTTATGGAATACCCACAGTGTGTAAGATCTTAAGCGTCAGAATATGAAGTCCACCCAGGTTGAAAAAATATTGCTAAAACTTTCAAATTCCCAGACAAAATACAAAGACTTGAGTGGTATCTACACCCCTGCTTGCACTGATGTGTAATAAGCGGAGGTGTGTACTTGAGTCACATGACTTGGACTCAAGTCACAAATTTAATGACTTTAAACCCAACTTGACAAAATCAAAAAAGACTGCAACTCCACTTGGAATGTAACAACAATGGTGTGTAAAATTCACAAAGACTTGAGCCTTTTGACTCAAAAAAATACTTAAAGTAATACTTTCCCCCAGACAAAAGTGTGCCACCAATCAGTTCATTTCCCTAAATTTCCTGAACCAGCTAACGTTAATGTCACTTACTTCCCCAGATTCGCGTGTTTGTACCAATGTGACAGCATCCAGTCAAGTTATGGCAGAGAACCATGAGGAACTAATGTGACCTTACCAAGTGTCAGTTGGAAAAAAAGATACTGAAGTTAATTTCTTTGCCTACAAAAACTTAGCGGTGGTTAACAAAAAAACATGCAGGTCAAAAGATGCAGGTGGAGATGCAAAAACCTCCGACAGACTACAAATTTTAAAAATCACTCATGATATTTTTTAACTACTCTGTTGTTGACATGACATTAAATATGGGGAAGAGCGCACTGTAACTCGTATCTCAAAGTTTAGGGCTTGAAGTTTGACTCATGACTTAATTGTGACTTGCAAAACAATGACTTGGTTCCACCTCTGGTAATAACAAACATCAACACATCACATTTTGTTCTTGCCTTGTAGGGATTGAGGTGTATTGGATTGTTTGAACATTTCAGTGCTTTTGAGGTTTTGCTTTAAAGGCATTTTAAATTTGACAAACTTTTCAGTGTAGCGTGGGCCTGTTAAAATCTTGATTCTCCATAGCTGGACTGCCTGTTTGAAGGAGGAAACTGAAATACTGTGTTGATTGAGATTTATTTTTTCATGTTCGAAACACATGATAACAACTTTACGATACTTTTAATTGTATTTATCATATTTTTTGTTCATCTAATTATTCTTTGTTTTCGGCAGTTGTAGGTACAGTATAGGCAATGGGTTACGTGTATCCTGGCACTGGGTCTGTACTGTACAGTATTTGAGTTGCTATCTATCACAAATCAAGGTTTTACAAAGTTGCGTCTCTTTGACCAGACTGTACGCAGACAATCAATAATGGGAGTGTATGTTTCTTGTATGGGTTCATTCAGTCTCCTTTGTGTGACGTTACTGAGCCCACACCAAACTACATGGGAAAAATAAAAAAGAGAAGTTGGCAACAGAAAGCAGAGATTTCATTTGAATGTGTTTGCTGGTATTTCCAAAGATCATTCATATGGGTCAAACTTATTGCTGAGAGGTGTGAAACTGTTTCCGCTTCTGTTCTTTCCCACTTCACTTTGTGTGGGTGTGTTTCACAAGGACTTTCAGGCTTTTCAAATTCATGTGAAACCGTTTAAACTCAGTAAGTACTGTAAACGGCCTATGAGGCAGAGAAAGAGACTGAGGGAGTCTGTCTGTCTGTCTGCATACAGCTTATCTTGATGCTGTGTGAGGAGAAAAAAAAACACCAGCCTTTGTATGCCACTGCTACTTTGACTCGTATATTTTACATTCCACTTTCCAGGATGGCCGACTGTAGGATACTGACACTATGTTGTGGTTTCTGTGAAGAAGCCTTTGCAAGCAGTCAAACATGGATTTTTGTCCGCCTCCTATGTTACGTACAACCTACAGAAGCCTCTCAGTGACCTACTTTCCATACATAGTTGACTCTTGATGGGAACAGCCCCCCTCCAAAGGTTGCTTTGGGGAGTGTCCTTCCATGGCCTGCAGCTGTGAGCTCTGGCTGACACAGAATGTGTTGCGCAAGTCCTATGACGCTTTAAACAAGGTAGAAGGGGAACATAACTTTGACAGTGGACTTGTAGCCTATATGAGTTTATCTGCCACGGTAGTTGTTTTGTATTCTGTAGACTTGGACCTGCAGACTCCCATAAAACCAACTGTGATAGTATCGCCCATGACTGATGTCCTTTTAAAGACAGGAGGAACGTTAGACTGCAACTTTCAAAAGCAAACATGGAGTGAGTGCTGAAAGAAACACAGGAGATTACAATTTGAAGGCTAAAAGCTGAATGGTAATAAAGGATAAAATGAAGCCATGAAACACTATAACTTTGGTCGAACGACATAGAGGGCACATTTTAGGATTTAAGAGCCCAAATAACACAAAAAATATTAAGGAGTTCCTTTTACCATATCAGAAAATGCTCAAAATGGTCTTAACTTTTAAAATCTAACAGGCTAAATAAGGCTTTTCTTGTATGTACTGTAATTTTCGTACCCTCTACAAGTTAAACAATCTTCTTCGCATACAAATCTGAGTCCACTGTAAACTATTTGAGATGTTTTGGGTTATTTCAGCACAACTTAAAGGGGAGGAATGTCCCGACTGAGTGACCTGTAATGACTTGCTACAGGTATAAAACAATATGACATTTATATGGTACTCATTTGTGAGGTACTTTAACTCTGAATTGGGCCTTTGTATCACGCTCACACTGGATTATGGCACAAAGGTTAACTTTATACTGTAGGCTCACCCTGCGTATTCAAAAGATAAACCAATATTTGTAGATGGATAGGGATCAAAAGACAGGAAGAATTTCACATCTCCTTTCCTGTTTTCATTTCACTACTCTTGCACCAGTTGAAAAATCATGAGCGTGCCAAATGACCTGTTTCAACAAAACTGTCAGGGTTTTGTTATAGCAAGAAGACAGATGAGATATGGGGGATGGGCAGTTTACAGACAAGAGCTGTATCATTACAGCCTGTTGCAGCTGTTCCCAAGCAGCACAACAGGTTTCACCTACGCAAACAGGAACTGAGGAGCAACAAATCCTTTTTCACCAAGCAGAGAAGGAGTCCAAAAAGGGTTAATAAACCGTATATATTTTATTATTTAAACAAAGGGTTGACATTACATAACACTAAACTACATATATTATCAAGTTAAACCGTCAAATGGTGTTTAATGTGAGCACAGAGTTAATTTTTATGCCACATAGACGGACTATAGTGTTTTGAAAGCGGTTGTTTTCTCACTTCTCTCAGGAGCTCCAACAAAGGAAAGGAGAGGAGGGTCAGAGATTGACGTCACCAGTCTGGCAACAGGCGTGAATGCGTCTGTCATTCTCTCCTGTGATTGGTCGCCGGGTTGGAACTCGGCGTCTGATTGGTCAGACCTGGGTTAGAACGGGCTACATATCTCTGCTGTAGATTCCATTTTGTTGCAATTCAGACGGAGTCGGGAGAGAGAGAGAAGTGGCGTCCTACGGCCACTTTTAACACCACTTAACCTTCGAGGGCGACGGATTTGTGGGAAATATAGCTTGCTGTGCTTTCTTACAAAGTCCGCCGAGGGATCTCAAAGTTCAAATCGCATATTTTCTCGGACGAAAGGCTTCGACAACCAAGCCTGAGGAAGTCGGTAAGAGAATCAGTTTTGTGCCCCGTCGCCATATTGAGCTCACCGTTTCTTTGTTTTGGTTTGGTGCCAAGGCAGTGTGACCAAGATTTTTAACGCGGTATTTGCTTAACCTGCACCTGGGAGTTGTAATCTGAAGTTATGTCGATGGAGAATGTTGTTTTAACGGCGTTTTGTCGCTGAAAATCAACTGTACATGAGCTAGCTGGTAGGACAAAGCGACTGCACTAAGCCAAGAGGCGCACAAACAAAGTGGGATAACGTCGCAGTTTGCTTATGTAATATTTTGTTATGATAGTCGCCACCGTTTGCAGTCTATATATATATTTCAACAATGCTATAACGAAAGGATTGGTAGCTACTGTAATGTCGGTTATTGATTTTACTTTATTTTTTGCAGTGCTGGATGTAATGACGCACTATGAAATAAGACGTCCTGCCCTGAAAGAAAACACTCTGCTATTCTAAATTAGAGACACTGGTAATTTGTGAAGCCAATTTAGCTTCTCTAAGCGATATTTTTTCGCCCCCAAAGGTCTTCGACTTCTTGGAGCATCCTGTGCCGAGGTGAATTGATGTTCAGCTCGGCTCCACGGGAAAACAACGCTCATTGGCACATGAAAACTTCAGACCTTGCTGGACACAGAAGTGCAGCGATAAGTAGACAGAGAACTACTTCGAGGACCTGGGGACCGGTTGGAGGTGAAAGATTGAAGAGAGATCTCTGCTTCATCAACTTTCTGACAACAAAGAGGTGAGCTAGGGCTGTTTTGCTCCGGGTTGTGTGTGTGGGGGAGGGGCGGCGCAGGCCAGGCTGTCTGGTGTTCCTGCACGTAACCCTCTGTGCTTGTTTTCGTCGAGGCTGGTGCGAGTGTGTACGTGCTGTGTGGACGGATTAGGCATTGTCGAGTTTTACAGTGCCCATACATTAGAAATTTGAGCTGATCACGGTATATATTGCCAAGATTTCAATGCACTTTAGTAATTAAATATTTTTATCATGTAGGTGACACGTAGTGCAGAAGCAGTATGGGAGGTGGAGAGAGATATAACATTCCAGTTTCCCACCCTGAGCGCCCTTTGCCCAAGAAGAACCATCAACTTGGCCGGGCTAAGCAGAGAAGCCGTGACCAGAACGGAGTAGCAGCATCTGCAGGAGGGGCAGGTGGCCTTCATCATCACGGCCACCGCCGGAGTGACAAAGGCGCAGCCTACCACAGGTCTCCGGAGGCGCGGCAGGCCGCGTCTGCAGAGAAGAATGCTTCTGTCCGCTTTGCCACCAACTATGATCAGAACTGGGAGGGTGCAGTGTCTCACCTCAACACGCTCCTGGCAACACAGGGAAGTCCAAGCTACGCAGGGCCTAAGTTCAGCGAGCCACCCTCGCCCAGCGTGTTGCCTAAACCCCCCAGCCACTGGGTGTCCTTCCCAATAGGCTCCTGTGACAACAGGGAGATGATGGCCTTCCAGCTCAAGAGCCTCCTCAAGGTGCAGGCCTGAGAGGGATACCCACACTCGATTGAAAAGCCAATGTATGAACTGGGACTCTTATGAGGGCACCCATCCACCCACCAGGAACACCTCAGTGCTGTAATACTTTTAGCTGTTTTTAGATCGATCTCTTTTGGTGTAGGCATTCGCAGTAATGTTGGCTGTGAATGTTTTATTTCAACACTCAATTTTTAAACCAATATTTCAAAATATTACAGCCTTGAAGTCTTGCTGGTCGGTAATGCCTTCTGTGGAGTCAGTTTCTGTGACTAATGATGAACTGGATATCCTTTCTACTTCTGTTTTGTTTTGTTATTTTTATTGTTGGCTGTCAAAGCAGATTGAGTGTGCTTTTTCACCACAAACAAGGGTTATAGGATAGGTCAGGTAAATTCCCATCACTTTTACGGTCCATTTCTGTGGACAGACATGCTTTTCATTTCATAAGTTTTACGATGAGCCTTTAGGGTCACCTCTAAAGCTTCAGGTGCTAAAGCAAAATCACATTCGTAGCATATTTTTTGACTAGGGCCCACCTTTTCATTTATGTATCACAATCCTTGTTTGGGATGGAAAAGACACTCGACTGCAATTCTGCAGGGAAAAAAAGCTATCTTACTGGAGGTCAAAAGTATAACCTCAAACTGAAGGGTAAAAAGAGACCATGGCACACGGGCCTTGGACTGTCAACTCCTGTACCTTTTTTATTGCGCTGTGCGCACATGCACTATAGGAGTTGAGCCGGTCCTCGGCCTATAACACTCTATCATAGCATTATTTTGTACAAGTCCTTTATTGTCGTGGTTGAAAGATGTATGAAGTGCTGTTTGTAACCAAAGCAATGTTTTCGCTGTATTTTTTTTTCTCCTTTTTTTGGACATCCTCTGTGTGGTCGGCATTGTTGCCATTGCCACTAACCTTGCCAGCCCGAGTGGTGAATGGGTCGGAGTCCCCAAGGTCACTTCTAACTGTTCATCTGTTCCAATCAGTACTGTTATTGCTCCTCAGTCTCCGCCTTTTCAGGACAGAGCTGCAGCTTCAACATGCGGAAGAGGGCCAGGCTTAGTTATGGGACTGTTGAGTTTCACTTTCTAAGCCATGTGACATGGTCCTGTTGGCTGCATGCATTTGTAAGCAGTGTAAGGCGGAGCTGAGGATGGTTTCTGAATTGAAGTGGCCCCAGGGACTTAACATGAGGCAGCAGGCTGGTGTTTATGTTTACAAAGAAGGTCGTGGTGGTTGACCATCCCATAATCAACAGACACTCTCTGCCTCTTGCCTCTGCCTCTTGTTTACCCTCTTGCACTGCAATCAGACTAGTTTTGAATAAGTTACAGGCCAGGATGCTATTGAATTGATGGAGGCGTAATTGACTATCTCCCTATGGATTCTCTATTTTTGTGATTCAATCCTCTGTTGAGGCTCTTTTTGCTTTCCCCTTGCAGAATTGTTGGTGTTTTTAGCCAGCCTAAAGATGACAAAACAAAGTATGAGAGCTTGTTAATGTGTTCAAGAGCCATGTAAATAATGAAATAATGAAATGTATAAAGTACTTGTAGCATATGTACATTTGCAGGCCAAGTTTGAGGCCTGTACGACAAAAGTATTTTTAGTAATAACACTGAATGTATAAGACATGCTAAGGACATGTCTTGACTTCAATACTGAAGAATATTTTTGTTAAAAAAAACTGCCTATAGCATTTCTCAGTACCCCTGCACTGTTATTTCCAGAGATCTTGCACATGTTTTTTATTGTTTTGTATTATGCAGTGTAGGGTGAAATGTGCTTAGTGCAAATTAAATACAAAACTGCAAAACACAATTGGATCCTAGAGGAGACTTGCCCATGTATGAATTCGAGTTCTGAATGTGCTTACAGTCTGTAAGCGTGATGCTTTTAATCTTGAGTTGACCTGTTTGTGCCTAAGTTGAAATCCATGCTGAAACTGAATATTTTCATTAGGTGGCAATGCCACAAATTGACCAAATGTTGTTGTTTTTTTTTAAAACCAGACCCATCTTCAGTTCTCAGCTGTTCTTCCGCCAGCTGACAACTGAACTTGGCCACATGCTGTTTAGGTTCTTTCAAAGAGTTCATGTTAACATTTTCTTTCTTGCTGTGATTGAATTGTGCGTGGCAGTCTCCTGTAATCGAAATTTAAAAACATGTAACGAATTGGCTGTTAATTTGTCCCCCCTGATGAAATGTCACCTGAAGATGAAAAGAAAATGCCCTGTTTAAAATTGGTATATTAATTAGTGTTTCAAAAAAAAGCATATGTGAAAGAATGCACTCTGAATTGATGACAAATTTTTACAAAAAGAAAAAAATAAATCCCTTTCCCCTCCCCCCTATTTTTGTCTGTGCTTGAGTATCTTCTCACTGGTGCCAACACTTGAGGGTAGTATCACATTGGAATAGACACTTTGTATTCATTGTTATCATCCAGACACTGTCAGACACTTGCATTAAATGGTTTTAAGACCTTTACAAGGTCGTTTTTAACCAAATATAAGACGGTTGAGGCTTATAGCTTACAGGCTTATAGCTTTTTATATATTCAGCACTGCAGCAAATTATTAAACTCAACAGTATGTATGTAGTCCTTTGCAAATGTAGGTTTTTAGAGTGATTTAAATTAATTACAGCAGGGTTATTCAATTACAAATTCAGTGAGGCCAGATTTTAAACCAGAAAATGTTGACGCCAAACATTTTCAGCAGCGAGCAACCTATTAAAAACTTTTTAAGCTTTTGGTAAAGACAAATTTCTTAAACAAATGCAAATTAATGTAGTAAAAGTAGCAATGCTTATCATTGTGCATTTTGAAATAGAATATTTTTAGTCACGTCTGACTGAGGATCATCATACAAAGCAGAAACACAACAAGAAGAGCTACAAATGCTATCAGTGCACAGAAGCATAACAAGTGGCATTAACTGTATTTAATAACACATTTTCTACCTGCATTGCCCTCACATGCACACACACTTCACCTCCTGACGTTTTCCTTTGAGGTCAAGTGTTAAGGAAAATACACAGGACAGAGTTTTATACAGCCTTTGGCAGCAAGTCAAGTTTGTCAATAAAATATTACTCAACGTCACAATACTGAGTGAAGAAAGAAACGTTATGAAAGCATGAAGAACACAGACATCAGTGTCATTGATTCTGCTCTCTGTCACTGTCTGCAGGTCGGCTGCCTCAGGTACATTTTAAGGTAAGTGGCAAACATCCGTACATGAAACTAAACCTTTAACGAGTAACAATAAAACGTTGGCTGTCTTTAATTTGGCTCTGGGTCTCAGTAACTATCCCTAGCTGGGCCACTCAAAGATTGATTCTAGGTAGGTTCAAAGATTTGTACCATCAGAAACGTGGACTTATATACACAACAACCTGACGACGAATAAATGAAATCAGATATAATGTTTTTGACAATAAAGACAGCAAAAAATTAAACTTAAGACTATTTACCCTTTGAAACCTGGAGCAACATCACTCTTCTTGTGCTGCTTTCAGATGCCTTTCGCACGTATTTAGACCTTTGAACCTTGAGCAAATTGGTGCAATTTCTTTTAGAGACATGGGAAAAAAAGGCAGTGAGCAACTTGATAAGAAATGTCTCACAAATTGCAAAAAAATAATTAGGTTCAGAGATTTCTTTTTTTTTTAATTATGGAGAAAAAAGCTAGAGAATTTTTTTTTTTGAATAAATATAATTATTTTTACATTTTAAAATAATGTCACAGAATTAATGTAATTTTAAGCACTCTATCCAGGTCATTTCTTTGTTTGTCCGTCCTTCTTTATCACTAATTTTGTTGTGCTTAATTTTCTCTTTTTTGCTAATTTCTTGCTAATCTTGTCATGTTTCTTCTGATGTTAGCTGAAAACATAACAACATGACGATAAAACGCTGCGGGGAACCCTGCAGAGATAAATGTCACACTGCTTGGTTTTGCTGTAGTGGTTTGGATAACATTAGAGACCTGTTTTGACGATAAAAACCAGGTATCCTTGGTATTATATTAAACATTTTCTAAAGATACCAGGCCCGCTCACTCGTCATCCACTTCCTCTGTCGCTCTTGTTCCTTTTCTCTCCCCCTCACTCTGTCATCACTTCACTTACTGTAACTCTCTCCTTCTTTCTCGCACACTCGGTTACTCTCTCTCCCACCCACTCAGATATTTCTGGAGAACAAAAGGAGAGAGGAGAGAGGGAGATGAAACAGCGGAGCGGGGAACGCTTAATGTACCAGCCTTACGTAGGCTAATGACTCTTCGCCACTCCATCCCCTCTCTTCCTCCCGTCCTCCTCCCTTTCTCTCAAGTCGTTCTTATCCGCATCATCTCATAACCAAACTTGTCCTCCTCGCTCCTTTCAGGTTTTCTCCCACCTTAGAGTCATTTCCCTCTTCATCTTTGTCTCCTCCATTCATAACTGCTTGCTTTTGTTCCTCCTTCATCTCTTTTCATCAATCCATAACATTTTCATCACAGCGTCTTTTTCGTTTTTTACATCCTACTGTTCCCTCCTTTCTTTTCTTTTTTTCTGGAGTGGTTATTTTCTTACACCCCCTCATCTTCCTTTTTTGTCAAGTCCCACTCATTCCTCCCATTCATCATCCGTTTATTCTCATTATTACAGGTGCTAACCATTTGCCATCCCTTGTTCTCACTCTCCATTTGTTCTATGCGATCTATTTTTCAAACTTCTATCCAATTTCCTTCAGAATCTATCCGTCTTTTCTCTCCTGCTGCGCCACACACTGACACATGTATATACATAAAGCCCTGCATAAACAAAGCCGCCTGCTGAATTGTGCATTAGGCCGTGAGAAATATGAAATAACATGGTCGTGGCCCATTTAAATTTTTGATGCCATGCAGGACTTATCAGCCCCCCTTCTGCAGCGGCATCCTGTTGTTTTTGCCAGTCGGGGGAAACTGGGCTTTCATTGTGCCTCTTGATGTGGATGGGCTCATTATTGCTGCTCAACGCTGTGTGCCTTTGAATAGCAGGAAGTGCCCTTGCTAGCTGAGCTATACTGAGGGATATTGTGCTGCTTTGCGCTGCATGATAAACGCAGCAAAACACAACGTTGCATAAGCAAAAAAAAAAACAAAAAACGCAGCCGTCGGTTCACTTCACAAAAGCTGCAATTGCGAGGACCACAGACAGCAAGGCGTGGACTGAAAACCCACGCCAGCTGTGTGTCCAAATGCGTCCCGCCGCCTGTCTCTGTTTGATGGCGGTTATCGTGCCATCTCTGAATTCAAACCTACAGTCTGTCTGCGTCTGTACTTGTCTGTCTGACTGTCTGGTGCCCCCCCCTCCTCCTCCTCCTCTTCAGTCTGTGGCAGCCATGTTTGCCACTCTCACTAGCTCTAAGTCCTGCTGACACTCGCTGGAAGGACTGAATTTATTAGGCCTCCGGATGAATTTATCCGCTTTGACGGCTCTGATGATTGTGCCACACGTATGAAGACACATGTACTGTAACATGTGCATCCACACTGGTGCTGAGATGATTAGCTGATTGACAGAAAGTGAGTTGTATAAAATCTTGATAATCGATTAATCAGATGATTTATTCACTGCTTCCAGCTTCTCAAATCTGAGACTTTGTTGCTTTGCTCTGTTTTACATGATATAAATCAAATATATTTGGGGTTTTAAACTGCTGGGCAGACAAAACAAACTGTTTGAAGACATAACCCTTGATTCTGGGAACTTGTGATGTAAATTTTTGACATTTTTAGACGTAACAATTCATCTATAATAAAGTCAATGAAAAGAAATTGACAGATTAAATGATACTGAATATATTCATCAGTTGCTTTCTCCAGCCTCCATCTGTACTTAAAAGATTGGGCTCCGTGCATCAACAGATAAAGAATAGATTTTCATTCCCACTGAGACTCGTCAATTGACAAAAACTTAATCAGCAACAATTTTTGTTGTCTATAAATAGTTTTGGTCACTGTTCAAACAAAAATCCCAAACGCTTGTGTCACATTCCAGCTTCTAAAATATGAGTATTTTTTGTTTTTCTTTGTTTTATATCAGAATATATTTAATATATTTGGGGTTTTAAACTGTTTTGCGGACTGCAAAACTGCAATGAACCTTATTACAGGTCTGTGCCGGTGATGTTTTTTGGGTCAGTTGTCTTGTTCTAAAGAACACAACCTGGACTCAACGATGGACTGGTCAGATTTTGGTGCTCAAAGGTCACTGTGAACTCACAATACATGTTTTTGGCCATAACTCAAGAATTCATCGGCTAATTTTGACAAAATTTCACACAAATGTCTAACAGAATAAAAAGATGAAGTGATGGCATTTTATATCCAAATGATCAAAGGTCAGCCTCACTGTGACATCATTATGTTCTGTGAAAACACATTTGCGGCCATTATTGAACATCACTACACAAGAACAGAAGAAGAGACTTTTGGTCAGATACTGAATTAGTGACACTAATCTTGAATGCCCACCTTTAAACTGTGCTGATTGTGTAGACATAAGATGTGTGTGAAAGATCCACATTTTAGAATTTTTAGCTTCAACTGCAGCAACATCCATATTTAAAACATTGTTTACTGTCATGGCTACATGTCAGTGCTATCAGAGATGGATGTAAACTGTGGCTCGACTGGTTGGTGGAGGCATAAACCCACAAGGAGGTATTCTATTCCTTATACTTAAAAGACCAACGATTAAAGAGTTGATTTAGAAAAGAGTGACAAGTTACAGCCTTACATTTACACTTAATGTAAAAGCAATCAAAACATCAGCTCAAAAGGAAGTGTAGACCTTTGAGAATTTCAAACATGTCTTGCCAGTTTAGCTCAAGATTAGGAAAGAGCCAAACAACGAGGGTGCGTTCCGAATAGCATACTTTATCTTTTCACTCTCACTGGGTACTGTGGCTGCCCTTTAAAAGGACGTACTGTCACATGCAGTATGCACACAATCAGGACATACTGGATTCTCATAACGCTCTGAGTTTTGACCCTCTGTCTCATATATCCGTTACCTTGGAGGTAAAACAAAACACTATTCACTGATCTTGCTGAAGAAGAAGGTCTACTCGCAGAGCTCTGCTGTTGTTGCTTTGCCATGTAGATTCTTGCATATTATATTCATGACAGTACAATTATATACAAGTTTCTCTTTCATTGTTATTTTCATAGTTATGTCCTTTTGTTGTTGGTAATCTTTATGATTATTTTGTTCATTTAAACAATTAATACTCTTATCATGACTATTTGATTGGTCATCAGTTACTTGAATGCGCAGTCATCCGTCATTGTGACTTCTGAGAGCTGTCAATAAGCTGTCAAACAGCTGTCAAGCAGTCATCTGTTTGCAGCTCAGTCGATGTGATGAATCGTCCGCTGTGCGGAGGATTATGGGTCAGAACGGCTAGAAGAACGTGCTGGCTTGCACACAGCAAAATATCCAAATGTAGTAGAATATCCTGGCACACTGCATTTGACAAACTATGTATTTGGACACTTCAGTAAAGATTCTTATTTTCTTTGTTTTGACACCTCTATTCCTCACTAGCTTCACTTCCTTTACCTCACTTGCTTTCCTCAGCACTGATTGGTTCCTTTCACCCTTTGGTCACTTACCTGTTCATCCCTATTTAAACCCTGCACACCATTTCACTCATCCATTCTTCATCGTCACATGGGCGGCAGTTTATTTATCCATCCCTCCATCCATTTTCTAACCGCTTATCCTCTTGAGGGTAGCGGGGGGGCTGGAGCCTATCCCAGCTGGCATTGGGTGAGAGGCAGGGTTCACCCTGGACAGGTCACCAGACTATCACAGGGCTGAC
>JAPZEB010000025.1:8187156-8197864 GCA_029783705.1 Chaetodon striatus | reverse complement strand
ATTGCCCTTTTCCCCACGTTTAAAAGAAATCAAGCCACTTTGCTCAGGTTTCAAAGGGTTAAATGACTTTTAGGACCTAATATTTCCAAAACTGAATACATTTTGCAATCCTAGTCACAACTTGTTAGGTCAAAAAATAACGCTGAGACTTCTTAATTTCTTTATTGACAAAGCATACCAAGTAAACTAGGATAACAGTACTAAGGAACACTTGAAGTATTCAACTGACTTTGTTTCACTCGCTGGAACAAAGTACAAGAGAAATGAATACAGTTTATCTTAAACATATTGTTACATACAATACTGGACAAAGTATAAGGTAGTAAATAACGGCCATTCCATTCATCATCCATTGCAACAGTAATTACAGCTACTATAGTATACAGCAGTATAATAGAGGCCCTGAAACCAGGCATCCAAGAACAGCATAGTTAGTTAATACTGGTTAGTCAGGGCTGGAAGTTCCAATTAGTTAATTTGTGTTTTTATAAGACACAAAAAATAGAGCCAAACTGAAACAGGCATCATACTAACACATGATGTAAATATTGCTAACTCAGAGTACAAAAATATTGGCGATGCCAAACATTTTTTTCCCACCTTCAGCAACCCACATTATATGAGTCTATAACGATCATCTGTGCTTTCATAGATCACTTTAGGACAAAAACCATTTTCTCTACAACAAATATCTGAGCTCCTGCTGCCCTCGTCCCTTTGGCAACAGACCCCATAATGTGATGATAACAAATGCAAACACTCTACTTATCGTAGCCGAACAGAAATATCCTCAGAGACAGATTAACACGGCTTTGGTCGGGACAGACAGTCAGTGGCCCCCAGACTTGCGTCCGGCCCACGACCTGGAGCGAGAGCGTGACCGGGACAGGGATCTAGAGTAGGAGCGGGATGGGGATCGTCCACTGGGTTGTTTGTGGGAGCTGGAGGTTGGGTGGAAGTCTTCAGCCGGGCTGTGGGATCTGGACTGGCTCTTTTTACCTTTGGGCATGGGTCTGGAGGGTGAAGGGGAGCGGGATGCGGAGTGGCTGCGTGAGCCTGCTGCGTGGTGTGTCCTGTGGTGGTCACGAGGAGGACCTCTGTACCTGAAAGGATGACCATGAAGTCTAAAATAGTACAGTAGTATTTGCTTACTTTACAAACTACAAGGTGACAAATTAGCCTACTTGTCATTTTCATGGCTTCGGCTCCGCCTGTGTCGACTGTAGGACCGAGATCTGTAGAGAGAGAACAAAACACAAACCAGTTTTTCAGGGTGTAACTCAGACATTATAAAAGACTTGGTGCACCACCTTATTCCAGGATAAGAGAACAATGACGTCTTGTTAAATTGGCAGTGTATGACGTCCTGCTTTTTACACACCAAACCAGTTTATACCAGCTCCAGAGTGCCTAAATAGTCACAATACACAAGTACCTTAAGGTTAACTGTACTTTGATATTCTGTCTCTTAGTGAGCTGGGGAATGAAGAGAAAGATCACACCTGAACTAAAACCACACAATACTTCAGATATGACATTATGATGTATCATATGTTATGTAACCAAGATGTTAGTTTAAGTCACAGGTGTGTTTGCTTAAAAACACAACTAGGGTTATGTATTGAAAATATTTAAAAACAGAGCCAATATAACGTCATGTCAATACTGGTACTGAAACAGCATGTGTGCTTTAAATTGAACAAAGTACATTCGTAATAATGCACTAACATCAACAAGAATCCTGCCTACATTAAATACATTTTAAAGATAAAAACATTTATTGTTCTACTCGTGAAAGTTCGCGATGACAAGTGACAAAATGAAAAGACATTTCCCCATTTGCTTCTCTCCACTGGAATTACCTATCTGGCTGTCATCACTCCCTCCCTGTCTTTCATTTGGCACCGATGCTGCATTTCCTCCCTGTCTGTCCTCTACATTCTGTGTGCGGTCCACATTCTCGTCCTCTTCATCATCATCCACCTGAATATTACTGTCTGCCCTGTTGATAGTGAGCTATCTGAGTTGTGAAATGATTCTCTGCAACCTGTTCCTCTGTCTTCTCATGGCTGTGTCCCGCCGCCACATTTTCCTCTCTGATTCTTGGTCAAACAGCTCTCTAAAGGCTGCTGACAGATGTGAAAAACACAGAAAATTGAACCCGTTCCAAAAATTTTAATGACAGACAAAAGTTTTGTTGTGTCAGACTCGACTGACACATCGTGTGGTCGCATTTCTTATTAGACGTACAACAATTTCGGATAAAAAAACAGACTCAGTGTGCAAAAGGCTTTACTGTAAGTGCAATAAAACAAAGTTACCAACAACTCACTCTCTCGGGCTCTCAGACCTCCGGGGACGGCGCTCATAGGAGGGGCTGCGAGACCTGCGTCGATCATAGCTGCGGCTCCGGGACCGTCTTCGGCGGCTATCCCGATCATCGTCGTAGCGGGAGAAACTGCGAGGAGAATGGCGCTCCTTGGACTTCATCTGGTTAGGGGCTTGATGGAAAAATTAACATCAGAACATTAGGTGGTTAGAAACTGAATATTGTCCGAACAATGTGGAATGCAGATTTACAGAAGTTAAATGTTTGCTGCTTTGGAAAGCAAACTGTTCATACTCTTTCTGTCCCCCTGGGCGAACTGGATCTCGATCTGACGCCCACAAACCCATTTACGATCCAGGTTGTGAAGAGCGTCCTCGGCATCCCGGACATCCTCAAACGTGCTGTATTGTTAAGGCCTTTGATTTTGAAATGTGTAAAATTGGGAAGGAAAAAGCTTCACACATGCACAACAATTACAAAAACAAGGGCTGCAACACAGGTTGACAGCTCCAGTCTATGAAACACAGCTACTGGAGTTAGATCAGTGCGGTGCACAATCAGATATTTCAGGTAATTTAAAAGTGAAATTAATGAAATTTTATTGTCTTCAGTCTGCACAAAAACAACATAAAACTGAATCAATGGGCCCATCTGTGATTTCAAATTGTGAAGACAAGACAAATACTGATGGTGATCAGATTCGGTAGGATACAAAACATTAGACTTGTTACCTTTAACATGCTTGACCTTTGACCTTCAGCTTGATCTTTATTGTCTTGGCAGAAGAACTTGAGGTTTCCTGCTTGTCTTTGCCCAATAAACACTTTGCTTTTCCTCCCTTTGGTAGACAAATGGAAGCCTGGGTGCTCTCTTTCTCCTCTTTGTATCTTCATGCTTTTGCTCTCTCTTTATTTTCCCAATTCCACTACCGCTTGTCGCCTGGGTGTCTTTGGCTTGAATCTACTCTACAACCGCCTTTCAACTTTCTTTGGTGTGGGGTCTCCAGAACTGTATCTTTATCATTCTAAGGCAACAACAACAGAAGAAATATTGGTTAGGAATAAGTTTAAATATGAATACAATATACTAGATAACACATCATTCTTAGAAAATAAAATGACATTAAAAACAAACACACATTCCCATTGTCAGGTCAGGTGTCACTGAACCAACTGCAACCAAAAAAAAATAAATTAAATGCTTTACAATCCCTCTGTGAAAACACAATTTCTACTTTAACATTAAAAGAATAAAGGATATTGAATGTAAGCAAATCCTCTTGCCCGTCGTGTATAGAAGTCAAGTGGAATGTAGACATCTACAATAGGCCCATAACGACCAAACTCACGTCGTAAATCCTCTGGCCTAAAGTGTCATGAAATAAGACATTTATTCTGTCGGCTGACACATGAGTTTAGCTGGAGCCCAGTGTTCAAGGTATACACAAGAGCTGGTGCCAGCACAGCATATGACAAAACTTATTTGCAGACATATCCAATTACTGTCTCACTCCAAGAGTACGCCTCCTTATTTAAAAATAAAAACCCAGCCAGCCAACCTCATACATCTGTAACAGCCATTGAAGGTAGATATGGCATGCATTATATCTCAGCAGATGGGGCAAAGTCACAGGGGTTAGTTACCTGAAAATTTCCAGCGTTTGGCTCAATTTATTACAGTGACATTTCAGACACTTGAGTTTTTGCAGCGTTATGTGGTCTCCCAACATTTTGGACATGGATACACTAGATTTTGGGGTCAAATAACATTAAGACATTAATAAAAATGTACATAAATTATTGGGAGCTATTTCTTCTGTGTAAAACCCATTGAAAACTTTGCAGAGCAAGGTCTGTGTGACTGCAATTTTGAGTTTATTCCTTTTTTTTAAGCGCAAAATTCCATTCACATTGTATTGGGGTGGCCGTATGAGTTTCAGAGGGACATCTTACTGGCACATAAATCCAAAACTATCTCTAAGATAGCCTATCTCTTGGGGCAAATGATAGATTTTATCTTTTGTGATTTGGGTGAACTTTAACACCTTTATGTATTTAAGTTTCATTAATACAAGCAAAAACAACATGTTCTTCTTCAGAAGTCTTTGCAATTCAG
Source organism: Chaetodon striatus (assembly GCA_029783705.1). Taxonomy (NCBI): domain Eukaryota; kingdom Metazoa; phylum Chordata; class Actinopteri; order Chaetodontiformes; family Chaetodontidae; genus Chaetodon; species Chaetodon striatus. The sequence goes on along the minus strand of JAPZEB010000025.1, from coordinate 8,193,420 downwards.
AATACATATAAAAGTATGCGATAAGTGAAATGTGAAAGTTGCAGTGTCAAAATTATGATTGTGATTTCACAAACTGCAGGTTACTGAATACTTCTACACTTGCCTTCTTACCATTAAGTGGGAGGATTAAGTATACTTTAAAGATACCTGTATACACACCTAATGTGCTTTGATTTTCGTTAATTGACGCCATTTTGTATTTTTAAATTTATAATCAATGAACAGTGATGACAGTAAAAATCTCGGGTAACAAAACTAAAAGTATTACAGGTTTAATGAAGCATTTGCCTTCCCTTTATTAAGTTTCCTACATTTAAATGGACGGTAACCTTACCCTGACATTTTATAGGAGTCTGTCTGCAACAGTATCCGGCGCATGTCTATTTTCTGCTCCTGTTAGGTAACATTAATAACTGACTCAACTGGGGGGCGTTGCGTTTGTAAAGGGTTAACTGGAGGGTCTAAAATAAAAATAGACTGGTGGAAAAAATAGACTTTGTCGTGCACATACACGTCACGTATTCACACCAGACACAACAGACTACTGCTGCAGCCACGCTGGATTATTAATTTATGATCATAATATAAAATGCATCCTGCTATTAGGGGGGGAGTGACGTGACGTCAGCAGCAACAACATCTTACAGCTTAATGTTTGCTAACGTTGGGTGTCAGTTAGCAAACCTTATGCGGGTAAATATACTAAATGATGCGATGTCAGCAGACATCTGGAGCAATATTCGGTTAAATAATAACTACCACACCTTTTTTGGTCTATCCCCGATTGCAATCACTCGTAACGTTGACGTCACTTAGCTATTTTGGTGATGACAAATATGTTTGCTAACTGACTAGCATTAGCTTGTCCATGCACCAGCGGGGTTGAAATGACAACATACCTGGACTCGTCGGCGATGTTTCTAACGAAGAGAGATGTATTAGGCGGCCTCAGGTACCTCGCCATTTTGTAAAGGCCCGGTGCTACAATTTAGCGGCCGTGAATTTGGCTACTACAGCTGTATTTTCAAACCCTGACGCTTTACCTCAGCCGACACCAACTCAGCTACGTGGTCAAACTGTTTCCTCCACACTGCGCATGCGCACAAATGCACAGCCACAGGCATACACATAAAACATGACCTCTCACCAAACTGTTATTTAGTTTTACATTATTCCATTGCTCTCTTTTAATTATTTATTCAGACCTACTGCTTGTCTGTCAGACATAGTCCTGAGCACACTGGGAGTACACTTTTGCAAACAGAGCCACTTGTCCCAAAAAAGATGATGCAAACCAAACTCATTGGGCAACACTTTTATTTAAATAGACATTGGTTTCTTCACTGCCAAGTTTACATCTTTTTGCTCCTCCTGACGAGAGTGGCTGAGCCCATGGTCAGAGTCTGCAAAGCATGAGGAAGAAGGAAACACATTTAATTTGTGAGCAGGACATGCATTACATAATATATTGAGGTGAACCACAAAGACTGAGTTGTGTGAAGATGTGCCGCACCTCAACCATCTCTCCTCCTTTGAGCTCTTGGATGTGGCAGAACTTGCCGGTTTTGCAGACCATTTTGCCACCCTCCATATTGACGACACACTGGGGATCAGAGGAGGAAACAATACATATCACAGATACCCCAAAACAGGCATGAGAGACACTGTACACCTGAGGGCTCATTACTAACACACAGTATACTTCAGATTTATGCTTTACACATATTTAAACTGCACTAAATCAGTTATGAAATCATGCAATAAAACAAAAAAAGATACATTTGATTAAAAAAACAAAAGGTAGTAAACTAGAGTAACGAACCTTGAGCTTCTTGCCATCCATGGTGGTGATTTCAGCCTCCTTGCCGATGGTAAAGGAGTTGGTCACAGACTTTCCAGGGGTCTTGGAGGTGACGACAAAGTCATTGCCTTTCTGCTTGATCTCAGTAATTGGCTTAATGTCCTTGGCCATCTTGATGACATCCTCTGGGAGCTCTGGTAAGCAAAGCACATGTGTTTTTGTTAATTCCTGCACAGTACAACTGGTAAGTCTGGACTGCGAAGCGGTGTCCTCTGTGTGGTTATAACAAACATTAAAGGTGTAACCACATCAAAATAGCCACTTTGACTTCAGTCTTTCTCACCCATGGCCCTGAGGAACTCCTCGTAGTTCTCCTGGGAGTAGACCTGCCATGTTCCATTGAAGTCCATGTTTTCTAGAAGATCCGGGTTCTCCCTTACCAAGCGGGGCTGGAGGCTGAGACAGCTGTGTGAAGCTCACAGAGTGTGGAGGATGTGACTGTAGTGCTGCACGTTCTTATAGAGAACAGCAAGGAGGGTCCCTATGCCGTGTCTAATGAGTAACAAAGCCCTCTGAAGTAATCACAGTTGTTTGAACAACCCGGAGTTCACTTGCTCCTGTTTGGCCAAACCTCAGCTTACACCAAAGATGAATTTAGACGGTCATTTTTGTCAAGTGTGCTCAAGCACTTTCCTAATACAAAAAAAAGCACAGATTTTTATATGTGCATCATGCTGTGAGGGTGCTTTGGTTCTCATAGGCCAATTGGAGACCATCTTGTGATAGGATCACTACAGTCACAATACAGTGATCCATAAGTTAAAACAAATGTGGGCCTGGGGCATAAAGTGGAAGGCAAGGAGCCCTGTCTCTACTTTCTGCCTCCTACTTTTGGCACTCTTGCTTGGGCCACAACCATCTTGAAATTCTGCCTATATTTTGATCTCAGTAACACACCTGTAAAGATTCGTGAGTTGGAGGTGTAAGTTGAGGGGGCATTGCCCCCATTCCTTACTTCCTATCTTACTACTTCAGATGCCCTAGTTTTGGCCACACCAATCTTCAAACTCAGCCTCTGTTGTGAACTCAGCTACACATCTGTTAAGTGTCATGAGCCAAGGCATGAAATGGGGTGGTCTGAGGCCTCTTTTCTACTTCCAGCACCAGACCATACCCATCTTTAAAGTTGGCCTTTATTTTGATCTCAACTACACATCAGTAAAGTTTCACAAGTACAGCTTGCACAGTTGTGACATCAGCACTGTGACAAAAATTTGTCCACAGACAGACACCTGGCAAAGTACTGATAGCCTACTCAAAACAACACCTATAACAACACCTGGCAGCACCTATTCTTGCTACAATAGGTGCTGCCAGGACCGCGTTTTGGTAATCTGCAGGATCACAATGAGAAAACACCTTTATCTACATGTATTTTCTTTCAGGACTCATAAATTAAACATTAATATACTTCATGAATGTCTCTAACCTTTCCACAGAGTGTCGTTGAACCTCCTAATGTGAGTACACCCAACTGACCGGGGCCCAGTAGTAGGGTTAATGACCCTACGGACTGTTTGCTTTTAAAGTGCAATACATAATCTCTGCTTGCAAAATCATGCTCTAAAAAAGATGTAGCCCACATCTGAGTAAGGATATGAAGATAAAATATAGTTTTAGTGCTCATGAAAAAAAAAACACAAGTGACAATCACTTGAATTTGCTTTATTCACAACACACAATCAAATGACACCTCTGATTCACCAAAAGCTCTCCAGTATCTGAGGGTTTTGCAGTTTTTGTCAGGACATTCAGATCTAATGAGGGTAAATATTAAACATCATTTTAACAGCAGCACAGGTAGAGAAGAGTCAAAGTCAGCAAACTGGCCGTGTCATGTTGGTAACAGCAGCTATAAAGCAATCTAAGCTTGCAGATTAATGTGCTTCCAGCTAATTTTGGCCCACATTAACTAACATCCAGTCACTTATGATCACTATTGTTATCAACCAGGTAATGTTATCTGATGTAAACCTGTTTTTGGTTAGATGCCTGAAATAAGGTCTGTGGTTAACACAAGCTTAAGAGATTTTAACGTTTGGTTCTACGACATAAAATACATCAGTGAATATTCTACTTGGGAATTTTGAGGGTTTTATGTGTCTTAAAGAAGGCGGTTGCTAACAAGTGGCTCAATGAGACAACAGAGTGTCATCATGTTGAAAACAGCTTTATAGCCTAACATTAATGTTTTACTTCTGGCGACTGAATTTATGCTTCAAAAATAATAAAAGATGGATTCATGTGTGAAGATGATCTTGCTGAGCAAAATGTGTAAGTATCATTAACTTTTGTCACAGAACTTATTTTCTGCAATGATCCAAAATCCTTCCAAAAACATCATCCCTGCAGCAGTCCATTAGGATGTAACAGACTAAGTAGCCTAAGTCTGTAGCAGCACGTCCTCAGAGTGTATTGAATTGATTAATGGGGCATTTTACTGCTTATGAAGTCAGCTCATTATATACTGGAGAGAAATGATGCAATTTCTTATTCAAAAGATACACAGTCTCACTTTAATAAAGAAACAATCTTTATATCGAATGTCCATGAAGTCAGCTAAATGAGTTTGACTAACAGGTCTTTTCAATGCTGCACCTCCATCACAGGAGAAGCCTGAATGTGACATTTTTATGGCAAACACTGTCTAGCAAATTCAATTATATAAAGTTTGCAGACTACAGGGGATTACAGTTTTGATTAAAGCTAAGTGGACATTTTTCAAAAGCTCAATAAGATCTCACATGCTCAGTAAAATTTCCTAATGAACAATCCAGCATCATTCCATCTCATCATCTATTTAGCCGTCTACGTTTGTTTTCCTTTTTCTCCCTATGCAGATAATTCTCAGTCTAAAGCATCAAATCCCTAATTTCTGACTCAGTTTGCAGTCTTAACCCATCATCACTGCGTGTGCTGGAGGCGTGTCTCCGTGCTTGTAAACGCTCACGGTCACATCAACTGTTTCAGAGCCATACTGGTTGCGCACACAGATGCTGTATTTTCCAGAATCTCCCATTTTGACATTGTGTATGGTGATGGTGCTGCACGTGGGCTCTTTAGTGATGGTGAACTGGGTCTGGTCAACAATCTCCTTGTCGTTCCGAAGCCACATGATCTGTGGGTGTGGCTCGCCCTCGATGAAGCACGTCAGACACAAAGTCTGAGGAAGGGATGAGGAGCAATCAAAAAATAATGAATTAAAGGCAACAGAATGTGTCTATAAATCGTGTCTCTAATGTTGTCCTGAGAGTGTTGTACCTTGCCCTCCATGATGGCCACCACATCAGGAAGACCCTTTGTCACTTTGGCCCGATCTGAAACAAAACAAGCCACAATGACCCCCAGCTGACAGCCACTGTGGGATTATTTAACCTTCGCTGTGAACAGAAATAATTCAGGATTAACACACAATCTGTGACTCACTTTTCTCAGCAATGGCTGCTTGCCTGAGGGATTAGAAGAAAGGGTCTCAGCTGAGATGTTTTCAGTGAATAGTTTTCAACTCTGTTACCTCTGACTGCTCAGTGTATTCTGTTAGTGTCACAGCAAGCCATGCTAGACGCATCATCTACTGCATGTGGTGCAGCACTTACTTCAACCTCTGGTGCTCCAGTAAGGCATCAGCAAAGGCTGTTGAGAACAATTAATAATCAAACTATTACCATATCTGTTCTGAAATCTTGTCTTTTTAGATTTTTAATGCCAACGTGATTTTTCTACCCACCTTGTCCCGACAGGTCAAGATACCGTTTGTGTGTCTCTTTGCCATCGAACATCTCCAAAGTGTATTTGCCTTTATCATTCTCTGTTGGGTTAGAGATTATAATCCAGACTTCCTGCGCATTGCTACCAGGCTTTGTCCTGGCTTCCTGGTCAATCCTCTTCTCCCTGGAAAGAAACATAAAGTCATTCTTTGCTACTGCTACATATGCTTTAGATGGACTTTCAAAAAAACAGATCCATACTAAAAACATGCATGTTGAGGACATACTCTTAATTCTCCCTCAGACCAAAGCACTGTGCTCAGATCTAGAGTTGGTTCTTTGGTCACCAGACACATGCTGCCCACTGCTCCTGGTAGTTATCATAGGTTCAATGCAAAAAAAAAAAAACAAGTGATGTGTACAAAATTTAGTGAGCAAATAAAACACAATCTTTTTCTTCCTTATCATCACAACCTCTTCTTTTTCAGTCAGAGGAGAGTAATAAAAGACATGGATAGATTAATGAAGGGGCCTACCAGGCACAGGCCCACGGGCCCAAAGTGGCCTTCACTTGCAAAATATCATTCAAATTAACACATGCTGACCAGGAAGTGACTCAAAATGACCAAAAAACCCCATAAAAAGACGACAAATCGACACAAAACAGCTTCAAAGAGATGCAAGATAGCTGCAAAT
>JAPZEB010000025.1:8156710-8174400 GCA_029783705.1 Chaetodon striatus | reverse complement strand
GTGCCAGGTGTTGCAAATCAATAAATGACTGCATGCCCCTGCTCCGTCAGTGTGTGTGCATGCCGGTCAAACGAAACGATGGCTACGTACGTTTATTCCTCCGTCATGTTTTAGTCGGCGTTCTATCCCTTTTTATTATGGCAGCTTCAACAATTATATCATTATTATATTAATTGTAACAAAAAAACAGGTTAAATGTGTGTATATTTGTTCATGTGAGTCTTTCAGTTACTTATTCTTTCATTATTTTGTTGACGGGTTGGTCTCAGTGTCTTTGAAGCTGCATGACAACCTCTTGGATCCATCTTTTCCATATATGTTCATATTCTATATATCATTTTGTCATGTACATTGTTTATATTGTCGTTTTATTATGTTGGTTTACTCCGTACACATGGCATCTATTGCATGTCTGTCCATCCTTGGAGAGGGATCCCTCCTCAGTAACTCTTCCTGAGGTTTCCTCCATTTTTTCCCCATTAAAGGTCTTCTTGGGGACTTTTTCCTTATCTGAACCGAGGGTTGTAAAGGACAGAGAGTGTCGTATGCTGTGCAGATTGTAAATCTCCCTGAGACAAATAGTGATTTGTGAAATGGTACAATATAAATAAAACTGACCTGACTTAAAATCAGTTAGCGTTTTCCACCTTTCAGAGCACCCTCACACAGGGTGACAGATGATAATGGATTCAGTGTCTTGCACAAGGACACTTCAGCAGCACAGACAGATAGCCACCACCCAGGGCAATAGTAAAGGACAAGTCATACATATGCAACACATAATGAATTCCACAAACTACCTCTAACCCGAGCCCATCGTTTTATCTTTTATTTCACAGCTGTGTTACACACTTCACCGCTGACCTCTGCCTCCATTCTGCAGTTTAATGGCATAATATGCAAATATCCCGATTTTATTCGGGTGCTTCGTTTTGACCTGATCTATTTTGTTGTGAGATGACCGTATGCTCTTTTAATGGTCTAATTTTTAATGAAAAGAAAATGTTAGTGAGTAGTAATGGGTCATCCAGGTGATGGATCGTCACTGTATCCATCTCTCCTTCCTTCCCAGGCCGGGGTCAATAAACTCTTAGTTTTGTGAACTAACAGCCTTGAGAAGAAACTGCAGCTTAGGGTGGGAATAGCAGAGGCTGCAACGCTCTGAGAAAACTTAATTTAAAAATGATTAATTTCTAAAGTTAAATGCTCTGTATGCAAATTTAGAGCATTAATATAGCAGCAAAAGACTATTTCCTGTGTAAAGATATAGTGGAATAATGGTGTCCTGAGCAGAGTATGAAGTCATGCTACCTTTATGTGTGTATATCCCACTGGCTAGCTCACCCGCTAACCTGCTGCTTTGCACTGCACTCATAGGGCTGTTACCGCTGATACTGGGACGGCGCTGTCACACAAGCGTAGCACCCATCCTCTGGTTCCCCCCTTATGGAGTTAGCACCATTAGCTGCTAGCCACTGGCTCAGTGACCTCAGTGCTGAGAACCAATGACAACTCGCTATGAGCCCCTTTAAAGTCTCAGTAAATTCAAACATATGTTTTACTTCTTGCTGTTTCACTTGGATGTTTGACCTTAACTGTTTTCACATCCAGCTGCTGACAATGGAAAGTTTCTGTCTCATGTATGAACCATGAATAGACATCTTTTATCCAGTAGGTAAACTTAAGAAATGACAAACATTTGCATGTTTGTTATTATCAAGGCAGAAGGGGTAAATGGAAATCGCACCAGCAGTAAGCAAGATAATGTGCAGGAATGTGTTCAGTTGTGTTTCCTCTGATGCATCCGTCACACATTTGGGTGTGCAGAGAAGTATTTTCAGTAGTTTCTGAAGTTTCTGTGTGTAAAGATTTGAAAGTCAACCAACACTTCCAGCTCACCTGGCTCTGGCATCGTCCACTTCTCACACAGGAAAGGTTCACTGGGCTCAGAGGGCTTTCCGACGCCGGCCATATTGGCAGCAATCACTCGGAACTGGTACAAGTGTCCACTGGTCAGGTTGCCAACCTGTGAAAATATATCAGATATAGAGAGGCTGATTAACCAAGATGATTAAAGTGGTTTTACTGTTCCCCAGTCAAGCTGAAGGCAAACAGGTGCAGATTACAGAATGTACATTTACTTTGTATTCTACTCAAAGAAGACAAATGCTTTGAAAATATCTCATCCAAACCAAAGTTAGGGAAATGTGTGAATATATGAATAAAGCTGTGGTCCTGGATCATACGTTGCATCTCACAGTTCACAGTTGTACAGCTGAGAACTGCTCTTCTTCTTTGGCTCCTGAGGTGGCAGAATCAAAAGTATTTTTAAGTGTGACTGATGAATGTCTGTTTTCCATTAAAAGGTCTGACAAATCCCAAAGGTATTTAGGTGTACAGATGATCAAGTAGGGTTGCTTAATTTTGATGTGTTTAAAGGGACAGTTCATCCCAAAATAAAAGTCCATATTTTTCCTCTTACCAACTGTATTATCACGCAAAAGGAGGCGTGCACCAGAAATGACATTGATAAGTCAGACACAGCATGAAAGGAAGCAGCAACAGTAGGCAGGCCAGAGCAGTTTAAATAGGGCGCCCTGAATGAGATTCACCAATTGGTTGCATAGGAAGCTGACTCCCTTCCATCAGTCAGCTGCTCCATCAGTTGATGGGGCTGTTTGAGATCAACTGATGTAGCTGGGATGTGAGCTGAGCTTGACATTGTGTCCTGCCTGAACTAACGCCATGCTCAATTTCATGTAGCACTAATGAGCTAGCTAAACCACTGAGACAGCCGAGGAGGACACCATTAACATTTAATGAGCCTCTTGTCCTTGAATAGTTTTGTGATTGATGCTCTGTTCTGTTCTCGGGGGGTCTTTGCTGCTGCCGTCCTTGCCATAGGCTTTTCATGTAGGCGCATGGAAGGGCAGGGAGGTTTGCTCTCTCTGCCCTAAGGCTTTCCATGCAGGCATGTGGAAGGGCAATGCACTCTGGAAGGGCAATGCACTCAATACCCTCCAACCGTAGTAACACGGTTGGAGGGTGTAGTTCTGTAGAAAGACAGTAGGTCCTACATAAAACTGCTCACAAGGTCTGTCTGTTGCATTTTAAATTTATTTTTTGGGTTGTTTTTGCTATGTTAAGCACCACAAGCTGAGTGTCATCAAGCTCCATTATACTGAAGAAAAGGCAGACATCTCTACAGCCGAAATGTCCAACACTCGCAACTAACACCTAACGATTCAGACTGATAAGTCGCACTACAAGTAAGAGGGGAAATATGTTTGTTTGATTTTGGGGTGAACTGTCCCTTTAAGTTAGTTGACTAAAACTCCTGGAGGACGAGGCCAGATGGAATATCTAATGTGTATTTATCTGGTTACTGCAGTATAAAACAGTCCATCTGTGTCTCATTGATTTATGACTTCTGTTGTATAAACATCTCACTTATTTACTTCTCTTAAATTGGGTTTCTGTCCATTTTTGTAATTGTTTTGTAGCATTGTTTCAACATGTAAATACAGCCTTAACACTTGATTCATTCATGTAAATCACACACTGTTATTCTGGCTGTTGTTAAGGAAAGCGTAAATCAGATGTCCTACAGAAGCAAAGGTTCCCTGGGTGTACAGTCACCAGACTCAAGCAGGCGTTTTATAAGGTACTAGCTCTGCTGCTGCTGCCACAGCATTTTTTGTTGAGCCCCCGAGACACTTTGGCTTTGGGAAGAGAAGGGATTCAGCCTCATTGATCTGTTCATTGATCTTCCTATTCACAGCCACTTAGACTTTAAGGCCCTTATCGCCTCCGTGAACAGTTGTGAACTTGTGCCGCTGCTCTCGCCTCTCTCCCAGCAACTAATTGACACAACCAGAGGGAGCTTATTTCACAGCAATAGCAGTCGCTATCTAAAAACCAATTTCCCCCCACCTACCACCCTCTTCATTATCTATAGATCCTGCTCTAACCACATTTAGATAGAATGACAACCTTCTTATCAGATCGATATACAGTCCACCCAGAGAAATGCAAAGGTTGTCTGCCAAAATAAAAGTACAGCTTTCATCCACTAGATGGCAAACAGGCTGCATTTGAATAATTTCACTGACATTTTTTATCCACTGGTGGAAAGTCAGCTTTTGTTCGGGGGGGTAAACATCAGCAGGTTTGGTTATGACAAACTAACTTACAGTAAAGCAATCACAATATCCCATTTATAATTACTTTTAGCAGAGATGGAAAATATCTAAGAACCCAAATACTGATCATAAGTACAATTATGACTTCACTTGAGTTTGTCCTTTGAATGTGTCTTTTATTTCCACTCCACTACATTTCCTGTGCTACATTTATCTGACAGCTATAGTTACTATTTACTGAGAAGGTTAGGATTTTACATTAGAATAGATATGATAAGCTTATAAAATGACATGTATTAAATTAAATGTGGCTCGTAGTTGGGCCCGTTATCATGTTTCATTGAGGAGAAATTTGTCTTTCAGTCTTCCTCTTTGATTGAAATAACTGTTCAAGGCTCAAAGAGGGAAAATGAACCAATTTTACCAAAAAAATGATTAAAAAGATTGTAGAGAAACGTCAAAAAGTAAATATAAATTTGTTTAACAGAACTCCTTTTTTCTTTTGTTCCTGATGGATGATCTCCTGAAAACTTTAGTGACCCTTCAGAGGGGACCGATCCTAATGTTGACAACAACTACACAAAACTACCTAAATAGCTAATACTAGTAAATCTAATAATGTGATATATATTATTATATCACTCATTAGTCATGACTTTTGAAATATGGATGTTGTGATATTTAAATATATTAAGTTGCTCTTTTTGTACAGTTTTGTAAAGCTATCGTTATCAGGCTCTCTTCACCTCCCAACACTCGTACTTTTAACGTATGTTGCTGAAGGTTCTCAGTCATCTAGGTCATGGTAATCTGAAGTGCTTTATCTTAGGCAACTTGAGTTTCTTGAAGATGTTTCACCTCTCATCCAAGAGGTTTCTTCAGTTGTAACAGACTGGTGCGGTGTCGCAGGCTTTAAACTCTGTGTGGATGTGAACCCTTACAGAGACACTGAGGTCACATGTGAGCTTCTCTGAGTTTCAGAGTCGTTAACATCACCTGTGAATCGTTGACACACCTGTCCATCACGTGTGTCGTTGAGGGTTAGATGGGTCCAGGTGTGAATGGGTGTTAAGTCTTCTGGGGAGGAATCCCAAGACTGCACTGTAGGTGGGTGATAAGTGGTGTCTCGGCATGTCTTTGGAGGACAGATGGTTTAAAAGAGGAGTGAAAGAAGCCATCTACATCAACTTGGAACGACCATCGTTAAACAGAGGAGGTGGCCTATGACACCACTTATCACCCGCCCACAGTGGAGTCTGTGGATCCCTCCCCAGACGACTTAACACCCATTCACACCCATCTAACCCTAACGACACACATGAAGGCCGGGTGGGTCAACAACTCACATGTGACTTTAACGACTCTGAAACTCAGAGCTCACATGTGACCTGAACGACTCTGTGTTAGGGTTCACACCCACACAGAGTTTGAAGCCTGTGACTCCGCACCAGTCTGTTGGAACTAAGGAAGCCTCTTGGAAGAGAGGTGAAACATGATTTCCAGCAAGTCCAGTTGCCTATGATATGTATTTTGTTATCGTGAACTCTTTCGGCTACGATAATCTGACATCATGCCAGCCCTATTTTGATACTTAAAGTACATTTTGCTGATAATATTTCTGAGTGTTAAGTAGGATTTTAAATCAAAAACTTTTAATTGTAAGGGAGTCTTTTTACATTGTTGTCTTGGTACTTTTAGTGAGGTAAATGTACATCTGTTTTTGTTCTGATCAAGCAAAACAGATGCCATCCTTTAAGGTAAAGTTATGGTAGATTTCACAGCATTTTGTGCTCCAATCTGTTAAAAAAGGACACAAAAATCAGTGTTCAGTTTAAACTACTTCACCCAAATTAAGTCAGAAACCTAATTTAAATAACATCATAAAGCAGCTGATATGAAAAGAGAAGAATGGACTTTTTGAGGACGTGAGGTTGTTGAAATTGCTCATTTACCCCAAAAGGTGGAGCTGCATGTTCTCATCAGAGGGTTCCTTCTGAGAGAAGAGAGAGGTCCTCTATCCTCAAGACTCTGCACCTCACAACATGTCAGGCTAATCTCCGTATACAGTCATTTTCTTTCTTATTAGCTTTGTCTTTGTTTCTCTGGGGAGCTAAAAACAACCACTCACATATAACACACTCTCACAATGTCTAATTACGGAGCACCTGTAATCTCCCTCAGACAGGTTAAAGATTTAACTTTCCTCCAGGTCTCCATTGATACTGCTTGTTGCCTAGTTACACAGTCAATATGGATGAGGGAGCTTTAGCCAATATTTCCATTATTTTGAGGGCACTGCTAAATGCAGAGGTAACTTATTAAAGTAAAGCCCTTATTGGTGCTAGAATCTCTTTGTTGTGCTTACTGAGGGACTTTTAATGACTCTTTTTGCCTTGTTCTCATTAAAAGTAGGAAAAATTGTTCTCATACATGTGTCAGTGAACAGAAAATACATTGCTGTACATTATGGATACTGCAAGGTCACATGTGCATTATGCAAAACATCTTTCTACATTGCTTCATGCTAAAGATGTAAAGAAAAAAAGTCTACACTAGAAACAAGAGACTGCAGCTGTGTGAGGCTATATTTAGACACAGCAGGTGCTGTAAGTTAAATGCTAAAGTCTACTACTCCACCAAGGGCTGTAGAATTGTGTGTGTTGTACGTGCTTTGTGGAGAGGCGGCTCTGTGACCATTTGTAAACAACAGCAGAGAACCCTTTTTTAAAATTTGGCTTTTAGTGAATGCCATACTTTGTATTTTTTTGCTTTCTTTAATTTTTTATTATACTTACTGATCTGTTTTTTTTTTAGTTTTACTCATATATATTTTATCATTTACTGTATTTTTATTGTCTATTTGCCTTTGATTTAATGTGTTGCTTAGTATAGTTTTATTGTAAAGCACTTTGAGCTACATCTCCTTTATGAAAAGTCCATAAATAAAGTCTATTTTTATTTTATTTTTATTTTTTATTTTTATTATTATTTTTTTTTAGTCGACATGCTAGCATGCTGCAGGTATATATATATATATATTTTTATCATGTTTGCATCCTAAACACCCAGTCAATGTCTGGTCGTCTGTGTCTGACACCCTAGTTTCTGCAGGGTGTCTGGCACAGCTGACAATAGTTAGCCTTTGTTGGCTTTTTTTTTCAGCCAATTCTGCATAATTAATCGGCATCAGAGGCAACGGAGCAAGAATAAAATCACTCTGATTGGCAGTTCAGCTCAGCGCACAAGAGGAGAAACAGAAGTGAGGAAAGTAAACAAATGGCCAAAGTCAATAGGGAGTGAGACTGAAACAAACTTGTTATACTGGGTAAGATTATGCTTCTAGCCATCGAGGTCTTCAGCAGAAATGATTTGTGATTGTTTGCTTGCGCAAAGTAATTTTCATTTATTCCTTCAACATTGGGTTGTGTTGTTAATGTGCTAACTGGCTAATTAGTGTCTTGAATCTGTCCTGTCAGTCTTCATATTTGCCTTTTTGAATGATTAACTTCTGCCTCCTGCTGTCATGGAGAGTTACTGCCCCTCTTGCAGACGCAGAACATGCGTGCTAGTTGGCTGTAGTCTTTGCAGTGGTTTTGATGCTCAGAAAATGTATCCACTGTCCACTATTTACTGGCATCAAGTCAATGGGAAAAGGTCTTTCTGGGCCCAAAGGCATCATGTGACGGTGTAATTCCATTTTTGGCCACTATGAAAATTGACTTCAAAGCTCGGTGCTGTTCCTGGGGGGCTTGGGACAGACTCACTGACCTGTGGACATACAGCGAGCATAACATCACACTGTACCTGCATCACGCTGGAGCTTTACTGACCTTATACTACCTCTCTTTGACAGGCTTGACGTTGACCTCTCGCCATGCTTTCATGTCCTTTTCCCTCTGGTCCAGGTAGTATCCACGCACAGGGTCTCCCCCGTTTCTGGCAGGGGCCCTCCAGCCCAACACCATCTCTGATTCAGTGCACAGCAGCAGGGCGATGGCAGAAGGAGCAGAGGGAACAGCTGGAGCAAGCAGAAGGAATTAAAACAGAAAAAATATAGGTGATAGAGGAGAAAAATCTCAGCAGGCAACCGTTCTTGCTAAATAGACCGAGAAACGCCAATAACTCCCAAGCTGACTTCAACTCCAGTCTGGAGCAGCAAATTCATAACCCTATACTGAGCATTCCTGAATGAGAGTGAAAGAAATATTCAGCTCATATTCTGTTTGATAAAAATGTATTCCTCACAAAGAGTTGGGCTGCAGCCATTTATCCTCAGGTAATGGCTGAGTGGCAGAGTAGATGTGAGAATATTCTGGTGAGTGAGTGGCAAGCAAAATGAGTCATCATTGTAATGTGCTGCAGACTGCATAGCACATTATCTGAGGCTGCAACGCAGGAAGTAAGAAGGATCAGTGGCTCCTCAACAGGTACTTCTCCACACAGCTATAAACCAACCACAATAACAGGAAGCATTCATTTGATGTACAGTCATCAGGTGAAGGCTACACAACAAAACGTAAGGAGACTGACATTTGGAAGGAGCACAATCTAAAAGAAGAATATGATACCAGCTGCATGAAACAGTGTTTTGGCACATTAAAAGCTGTTCTTCCCCGAACATACTTTTCTTTTTTGCCCAGCTGAAAGGTTCTTTATGGCCTCTTTCCCACTAGACAAAAACCCACTAACACCTGCTAACATCTGGCTTTTGTATTTAATGGGAAAGGTTACAATTGGCATTCGCTCTCAAGACAAATGACTCTGCAGTATTCAGGGTATTTATTAATTCCAGCTCTAATCCGCTTTGATCAGCAGAGATGGAAATGCAACACCCAGGTGGACACACTAATTTAAGCCCTTCTGCTGGTGCAATGCATTGACGGGCTGCCACAAAATATCATCTTTCTCCGTCAGGCAAGAACGCAGCCTAGCCTTGCTTTCAAGTTTTCTGAGTGGCAACTTGTAGTATGCAACGAAAAAATGTACCATTGTAAAAGAGACGTCCGTAGAACTGTTGACAGGAACTGCAAACAAGGTCATTTTGACTCTTTTTATTGTGATTTTTTTTTATCCATGGAGCTTTTATATTTATAAAACTTTCCTTGAGCTGAGAAAAAAGACTTCAAAATCTGTCATCACATTGTAAAGTCTATGAGCCCAGCGGGATCTCACAGGTGGAGCCAGCAGGAGAGACACTACTGCGTATATTCAGTTGGCCGCATATTGCGGGAGCAAATGCGGAAGCTAGAAACTTTTTTGGTGTATGCGCCAAGCGAGCAACTCCATGGGTATGAATAGGTGCCATCTTGCCATCTGGTATCTAGTTATTATTAAAATCTATAGCAGTGATCTCCGAATGAGCTGCACCGCTAGCTATCTCCCACCAAACCCAGGTGGTGTGCCGTGCAGAGCAGCCAAGGCTAGCTAACCAGTGAAGACTGGAGGTTGGGCAGTGGGCATTGTTCCACATGTTAATGCCGCTAGCCGGCTGTTTGTCAGCAAAGCCAACAGAAACTTCAATAGAACAGGAGCCAGAGCCTTCAGCTATCAGGCTCCTCTTCTGTGAAACCATCTTCCTGTTTCGGTCCAGGAGGCAGACACTATCTCCACATCTAAGACTAGACTTAAGACTTTCCTTTTTGATAAAGCTTATAGTTAGGGCTGGCTCAGACTTGTTTCGGACCAGCTAGTTAATATATTACAACATACTGTACCAGAATTACCGTTATTATTATTATAATATTATTACTTAAATTAAGGTTATTGTAGCTATTGTTATTAGAGTGGCAGCAAGTCTAAGTAGCTCCTGTCTTTTAAGTCATTTTTGAGTGTGTTTTTTCTTTTTTAATGATTGTTCATTTTTCAGATGTGATGAGTAAAGTTGTGTCCACGAGGGAAGATCTTCTGGCTCTGAGAGGAACCACTTACGGAGTTAAAAACCCGATACCGGCTGAGCTAAGGAAGCCGTTTCCAGGCAGCAGAGCTGGAGTGGAGCTAAAGGCTAAGAGGTGGAAATACAGACCTTTCCTGCTGTCTGTAATAATGGGAAATGTAAACTCCCTATCCAAGTGTGACAAACTGCTGGCATTGGTGAGGAGCCTCTACAGGGAGTGTAGTCTCATGTGCTTTACCGAGACGTGGCTCAACGAAAACATGCCCAACAGCTGTGTGAATCTACCAGGCTTCTCTACTGTGCGAGCAGACAGAGATGCGAAAGCAAGCAGCAAAAACAGAGGTGGGGCACTGATCCTGCTTGTGAACAATAAATGGTGTCATCCTGAACATATCACGGTGAAGGACAAGATCTGCTGTCAGGATATTGAGCTGTTGGCAGTCGGTCTTAGACTGTATTATGTGCCTCGGGGCTTTCACACATTGTCGCCATTATTGTTTATATTCCACCATGGGCTGCAATGGCAGTGGCGTGTGATGTCATCCATGAAACCATTGCGAGGATTCAGACCCAGCATCCTAGTGCATTCATTGCAATAATGGAGGATTTTAATGACACTACTCTCTCCTCCCATCTCTCTGGATTTGTTCAGTATGTGGACTGTCTCACCAGGGAGAATAAGACACTGAATCTATTTCATGGAAATGCCAAGGATGTCTACAGTGCCTCTGCCCTACCACCTATTGGCAGATCAGATCATAATATGGTCTCTCTCCAGCCCACATACAAACCCTGTGTATTAAAGTTGCCTGTTACCACGCACTCAGTCAGGAAGTGGTCCCTGGAGATCAGTGAGTCTCTCAGGGACTGTTTTTGATGTACAAACTGGACTGTAGTACTGGAGCCACAGGACAACAACATGGACATGTACAGTAGGGTGGATATTCTAACAGAATATATAAACTTCTGTAGGGACACTGTGATGCCAGTTAAGACTGTACGCTGCTTCCTCAATAATAAAGCCTGGGTCAACAATAATATCAAACAGCTCCTCAACCAGAAAAAGCTGGAGTTCAAGCAAGGGGACAAGGAGAGGCTAAGGCAGGTTCAGCATGAGCTGAAGGGAGACTGAGACATGCAAAGATTGACAACAAAATAAAGGTGGAAAGTAAGCAGCAGCAGAACAACATCAGGAATGTGAGGGGAAATGAGGAACATCACAGGCTATTCAAAGAAAAATAGCCAGGTTGTGGATAGTGATGTGGACAAAGCTAACAACTTCTGCAGCTACAGCTACAACATCTACCCCCCACGGCCAGCTGTCACTGTCCTTTACAGCAGACGAGGTGAGGGCAGAGCTCAGGAGACTGCATACAGGGAAAGCCGTGGGCCCAGATGGGGTGTGTCCAAGGCTCGTGAAACACTGTTCAGCCCAGCTGGTGGAACCCCTTCAGCGGTTCTTCAACAAGAGTCTTCAAACAGGCAAAGTACCCATGCAGCGGAAAATATCTTGTCTTGCACCCGACCAAGTTAAATGACTACCGACCGGTGGCCTTAACATCACATATTATGAAGACCCTGGGGCACCTGTTTCCTGAAGTCAGAGGTCACTGATGCTGTTGACCCCCTCCAGTTTGCCTATCAGGAGCACATGGGAGTGGAAGATGCGGCTCTTTACACGCTGCCCAAGCAGTGACCAGCAGCAGTAAATCGTTGTGTTTTTCAACGTCTTTTTTATCGTCTTTTTGTCTGTTGGATGAATGGTGACACGTTGATCTGGCTTTTATCTGTCAACCATGGATTTGGCACATTTCTATTTGGTGCTTTTGACACTTTTTGCGGCGGTGTTTTCCCTACATGTGGTTGACCAACCTCATGGACTGAGATACAGCCACGAGTTTCTTCTCCGGTTTTGTAACGCTGATGTAGTGTTTGATGCAGGAACTGCGATTCCACTGGCAATCTAGAGAGACAAGAATGGGGATCCAAGGAGTGACACCAAGTCTTTTAAATCATTCAGGCCGGTTCGTTTGTGGGAGCAAGGAAGGAAAAGAGGAGTGCACAAGAGACTACGGAGACAGCAGCTGTGTCGCATTCCTCTGCCTGCTGTCATACTCGCCAATGTCCAGTCTTTAAGGAACAAAATCGACAAACTCTGGGCGTCAAGTTCCTTTCTGAGTATAAGCACAGTTGTATTATTGCCCTCACCAAAACTTGGCCTCAATTATTTGTCACGGTTGTTTACATCCATCCAAGAGCAAACATGGATAATGCAAGGGCTACTCTGGTTAAAACTATGCAGCGCCTACAACCCATCTGTCCTAAAGCCCTCAACCTAATAATGGCTAATTTTAACTAGTGTTCAATGTCCCAGTCTCTCAGTCATTTCTCCCAGTATATCACCTGTCTTACTAGATGGGGTAAAGTACTGGACATGTGCTTTGGCTCCATTAAGGGAGCATACAAATTATACCCTTTAGCTCCCTGATCATTGTTCTGTCCATTTGGTGCCCACCTATAAATCAGCTTTGAAAAGAGGAAAAACTGTACACAGAGCTGTTCTGGCTTGGACTGAGGACTCTAAATTGGAACTTCAGGAGTGCTTTGAATGCACAGATTGGGACCTCTTCACAAACTCTCGCTCAGACTTGGATGTTCTCACTGACACTGTATCCAGTTATATATCCCTCTGTGAAAATATGGTGATCCCATATAAAACATACTCTTTTTTTCCTAACAATAAGCCCTGGATTAGTAAATATTTGAAGCATGCTCTTAAAAAGAAACTGTCTTATTATAAGGGTGACTCTATGGACAGGGAGGAGGCATGGACACGGGTTAAGAGGGAAATAAGGGAAGCTAAAAATAGATATAAAACAAAAGTGGAAAATGAGCTGAAATCAGGGTGTTTTAGGGCAGGTTGGAAAAGAATTAAGTCCATGGTGGGGATGCAAAACAGGCATAAAGGAGTTTCCCTTCCAAACTTGTTTGAGGCTGAGTTAGCTGAGCAGGTAAACATTTTTTTTTATAATAGATTTGATTCTGTTGATTTTAATGATGAGCTGTCCCAATTTAGAAATGGGCCCCCAGGCCATAAGATTAAAATTGACCAGGCGATGGTGTGTAAATCTCTCACTTGCATTAATGAGAGGAAAAAGCCCTGGTCCTGACAGCTTGGGGGGTAAACTGTTAAAGAGTTGCGCTCGGCAACTAAGTTGAATCTATTTACACATTTTCCAGTTTTCCCCTGAGCAACACAAACTACCACTGATTTGGAAGGAATCTATACTAGTACCAGTTGCAAAGGTCAGGATTCCAAAAACACTACAGGATTATCGTCCTGTGGCTTTGACGTCCCTGGTGATGAAATCTTTTGAACATATTGTCAGAACTGACATTTTAAAATCTGTACAGGATATGTTGGATCCTTTTCAATTTGCTTATAAGTCTAGGAGAGGAGTGGAGGATGCTATGGCCACACTTATCAACCTTGTAGTGAAGCATCTTGAGGGAAGTAAAAATCGTGCACATCTTCTTTTAACTTACATCTCATCTGCTTTTAACTGTATTCAGCCACATGTCCTTGCACATAGGCTTTTATATCATTTTAATTTAGATCTTAGCACAGTGTGTTGGCTCACTGATTTTTTAACTAACAGATCACAAAGAGTCTGCGTTAATAGGATCTTGTCCAGTAATTGTTTTTTCGTCCACTGGATATCCACAAGGCTGCGTTCTGTCTCCTCTATTATTTGTCCTCTATACAAATGAATGAGAGTAATCTTGCATCTCGTTTCATCTTTAAGTATGCAGATGACTCTGTTATCGTCAGCCTTCTCCATGGTTCTGAACAAAACCATGATCCAGTGCTGGATGAATTTGTTAACTGGTGTGACCAATCCTTCCTGCAAATAAATGTGGAGATGTTTATTGACTTTCAGAGGAAGCCCATCACTGCTGCACCCTGTGTGATTAAGGGGGAATCAGTGACAGCACTGCAGCACTATACATATTTGGGTACTGTCCTGGATAAAAGGCTGAACTTTGAGGCAAATACAGATGGCCTATGTAAAAAGGTGAACCAGCGCTTGTTCTTTTTAAGGAAGCTCTAAAGTTTTAATGTAGATAGGACTCTGATGATAATGTTTTACTCCGCTTTTATTGAATCTGTTCTTTCTTTTAATGTAATTTGCTGGTTCGGCCATCTCAGTCTGGAAAATAAGAACAATTTGGAAAAGATGGTTGAGCTGTGTTCTAAGATCTCTGGGGTTAAACTGAAAAATCTTACACAGCTTTATGAGGGGAGGCTCATGTCAAGGGCTCAGTCCATCGTGTCCAACCCTCTGCATCCTTTATATGTTGAGTTTCAGCTGCTTCCTTCAGGCTGGAGGTTTATTCTTCCAAAATGCTGTACCAATATGTACAGATATTCCTTTGTCCCATCTGCAGTAGTTGTCCTTCCTGGTCATTGATGCCAGGTGATGTTGTTGTTTTTTTGTCCTGTGTGTGGTCTTGGTGTTCTGTATGTGAACTGTATTGTCATATTGTATTGTTATGTCTCCCTTTACTGGCTGCAAACCAAACTGCCCTACCGGGACATTAAAGTTTAACCTTACCTTACCTTACATCAGGCCTTCACCTACTTGGAGGAGCTGGGATGTTGTGTGAGGATCTTTTGCCTTGACTTCTCAAGTGCATCTAATACTATCCAGCCCCCCATACTGAGAGACCGGTTGGACGGGATGGGAGTAGATCGCGTCCTGATCTCCTGGATAACAGACTACCTGGCAGAGCAGCCTCAGTATGTCAGGCTTGGTAGCTGTGTCTCTGGGATGGTCAGGAGCAGCACTGGTGCTCCACAGAGAACTGTTTTAGCACCGTTCCTGTTTACACTTTACACAGCGGACACTAAATACAACTCAGAGTCCTGCCACATACAAAAATACTCTGATGATACAGCTATTGTGGCTCTGGAGCGATCAGGAATGGGAGTACAGGGACCTTGTGGATGCCTTCCAGTGCTGTCTCCACCTGAACACAGCCAAAACCAAGGAGATGGTGATGGACTTCAGAGGAAAGAGGTCACCCCATCAACCAGTCTCCATACAGGGGGAGGACATTGAGGTGGTGCACACCTACAAATATCTGGGGGTCCTCCTGGATGATGAGCTGGACTGGTCCTCTGATACTGACACCCTGTACAGGAGGGGGCAGAGCCATCTGTACTTCCTGTGGACACTGAGGTCCTTTGATGTGTGTGTGGAGACGTTGACCATCCAGCAGCATGACAGACAAAAACACCAAGCTTTTGGACAGGCTGGTTTAAAAAACTGGAGACTGGACCCACTAAGAACTGTGGTGGAGAGGGGCACATTGAATAAACTGAAAGCTATGATGGACAATAGCAGACACCCTCACCACAGCCTCCTGGAGCAACAGAGGAGCAGCAGCAGTCGGCTCATCTCAGTGCGCTGCAGAACAGAGCGATTCAGGAGATACTTTGTCCCCATAGCAATAAGACTATTTAACACCTCCTGAATCCATTTCATTTCTATTCTATTCTATTCTATTATATTCTAGATGGGAGGAAAACACAGAATTAGGGACCTGTTCAAAAAAGTGGCAGAACAGCTGAACGATGCCCAATTGTTTAGTCTGTGGTATGATAGGTCAACTGGTGAAAGGGCATCTAATCATATATGTAAGATTTATTGTGTTACAAGTGATGATACCTTTAATATTGTATTTGTTACCAAAATGTGGAGGAGTAAACTAATAGCACTTTAAAGTAAAATGACATTGTGCACACTGCACACACTTGTAACTGCCATATGGGATGGCTGATAGAAAAAGAGTAGGTCGTTCTGGTGGTGGGGCGGCTCGGACTATGGATGGATGGATGGATAGATGTTTGGCACACGTTTGTAAACAATGCGTGGAGAGTTTTTAAAAGCTGATTTATGATTGTGCCAGTGTTGTGGGACAAGCTTTTCCAAAACAAGTTATATAAATTATATAATGCAGAGGGAGCTTCGATTATTCAGATCATTCCTTCTCTTGTTAAGACATTCACTTCGGTTAATATTCTTAATTTCTCTACAGTATTTTGGATCCAGCCCTCCTCATAACTACTTATCTCTAAATCTGTACACCATGTACTTACTATGTTTATTGTAAGACTGATCTGAACTACAAATGCAATGTTCATTCACTCATTCATTCATTTTGCATAACTGCATATCTTGTTAGGGGTCATGGGGGGTTGGAGCCTATCCCAGCTGACATTGGGTGAGAGGATGGTGCACCCTGGACAGGTCACCGGACTATCACAGTCACAAATGCAACATATTCTATTAAATTGGAATACTTTTTTTTAGAGAGGTGGAATGGAAACTTTTGAATTTTGTAATTTTTTTTTTTTTTTTTTTTACCTTTTTGTAATATTGTATTACTTATATTGGGTTTGGAGTGAGTCATTGCCCCAAAGGAGGGTGTTCAAGTATCTTGAGTTTTTGATTTACTGGTCCATCTATGTCCTAACCTTCACCTATGGTCATGAGCTCTGGGTAATGATTGAAAGAACTTTTACTTTCCTCCAAAGGGTGGCTGGGCTCAGCCTTAGAGATAGGGTAAGGAACTTGGACATACATAGGGAGCTCGGAGTAGAGCCGCTGCTCCTTCGCATTAAAAGGGGCCGGTTGAGGTGTTTCAGGCATTTGATCAGCCTCCTGGGCGACTCCTTTTGGAGGCGTTCTGGGCATATCCAACTGGTAAGAGACCCCAGGGAATGCCTCAGGGTCCCCAAGGAGGAGCTGGAAAGTGTTGCTCAGCCTGCTGCCCCTGCGACCCACCTTTGGCTAGGCAGTTGAAAATGGATGGATGGAACACTGTATGCTTGTCTGTCAGTTTCCTATAAAGATTTGTTGCCAATTTGTCTTACTCTCTGATGATCAGAATGTCCAGAAAATAAATTTGTAAGGAATCATAATTGACCGTAAATTTTAAATGATGACTGCTTACTTTTGGTTGCTAAATAAATACAGTATTGTCTACTAACAAAACCAGTTGTTTCAAAGATAAAATAATGAACTTATAACTACAAATGTTGACTTCCAGCTTTCATTTGTTTGTTGCTGTCATGTCATCAGTAACTTGTTGACATTTTATCAAAGCTTACATCTGCTTTAACGCTGAGGTAGTCTGACTTTGTGGCCAACAAATATTGATAAAATTTAGTTAAGACATTTATGTTCTCCTCAATAAAAACAGTGTCTGCCTCACAGAGCTCACATGACTGTGGACTCTGTTTGAATAAATTTGCATGATACATGATATTTTCTCACTAAACATGTTACCAAGTACGGCTGACTAACCAAGCAATATGTTTTCAACCACAATGTGGTCTTGAATAAGGATCTGACACCCAACTCATCAACTTTCAGTTTGAGGTATATCAGGCTGATTTAAATGTACGGCACTATATGTCCCTCTGAGATGATTAGGAACTGCCAAGTCAAAAAGACAAAGCTTTCTTCAAGTCCTTCAAGAGACAGATAAGTCTCTTTCTCTCTTTTATAAACACACACTCACACACACACACACACACACACACACACACACACACACACACACACACACACACACACACACACACA
>JAPZEB010000025.1:8136087-8151518 GCA_029783705.1 Chaetodon striatus | reverse complement strand
TTATTTAATGTGATTAAAAAAAAAAAAAAAAGGCATATATCTAAGGTGGCAGTCTAAATTACCTGCAAGGCCCCATTCTCTGTCCTACATATTGGAAGAGGGCCTGCTCTCTCTATGGGCCCCCTCACCTCATGGGCCCAAGCGCAAACGCCCTGCCTGCACTCTACTCATAATTTGCCTCATAAATATTGGTTCTGTAAATATTCTGGGGGATTATTTACAAAAAGGACCACAATTTCTTTACTGTTCGTCCAACGTTCATGTAAACAAATTTCAAATCCAATGTGCTAGACCAGTGACATGAAGCGTCACTTTCATCTTACTTACAGACCACAGTGTATGTGTGTATGGGTCGACAGTATGGGTGTATGGGTATGGCCGAGTGACTACACAATGATTTGCCTTTAAACCAGCCTGACCTCAGGCAACCTGGTCTCACTTCCAACTCGTTAGATACTGATGCTTAGTCAGTGGCTCTCAGCAACAGATACTAATGGACCAGGCAGCATTTAGCAGCTGTATGAGACACACCAGGTTGCGGCATTTTTTTTTTGTCACACTGCGCAACTGTTGTAGTATACAGAGCAAGAAAGTCCACAAATAAGGTGGGAGCAGAGGTGGATGGGTCAAACAAACTCGGACTTTCAACCAGGAAACTGCTGTTTGTTTGCCATGTGAAACCAAAAGTCAATTGAGCCATATTGATAAGAATATAGTGTGCTAATATATGTGTAGCATGCTACGCTAGTAAAGTATATTGATAACAAATGTACTTATTTTAAGCCAAACCATGATGTTTTTCTCTAAACCTAACCATGTACGTTTGGTTCTTAAACATAAGGAAGTAAACTCCAAAATGATTTTTTTAACCTACGTCACAAGTTTAATTTGAAAAGAGACTGCATGCATTTATCGAGCAGAAACACATGAGCATGCTTGCTTCCTGGCATTCTTTCACATATGCATACACACTTTCTGCTCCATTAAAGAACAGGATAAAGGAAATATGGAGTCTTCTCTGGTTTCCTCGTTAAACATCTTCCTCCTCCTCTCCCTTTGTCTCTGCCTATGAGTTACATTGCCAAGGTTATCAGCCCCCTTCGCAGGCATTCACACTACCTCCAGCCATTATGTGCATTTACCAGGACACCACCGGGGGACTGTTCATTCTTTTTACTTCTGCAAATGGGAAAAATGCTCATTGCCACAGCCATACAATTACTGCAACTCGTTGTTAAATATAATATGAAGATGCATTAAGCCACGAGCCCGAGGCAGCCTAGAGGCGAGGAGGCGGCACCCTGTGTGCCAGTAAAACATAGATGCCGTTTGAAATCAGGGGTGAAAATGTTCAATGGCATCTTTTTATGACAAAATTATACACGGTGAAATAAAAATACAGCCCTCTCACCTTCAAGTTCATCTTTTGTAATGGTGATCGTCCTCCCTCTGTGTGCTTTGACCACTGAGAGACACGGGGAGACAGAAAGAGAGATAGGTTGAGGGCAGAGGGAATAAAGAACAAAGTCATATCAGGGTAATGAAGTTATATGAGCACCCGTGATAACACTATTAGTGCTAATGTTAGAGGAGCATCCACTGATAAGAGAGCCAGAGACACAAAGAGGTGAGAGAGACAGCGACATGGAAGGATGGAGAGCGGGCTGGAGGCAAGTCCTGTCTGTCCTTCATCTGTGTTTAATGATCCACAGCATTTGACCAGAGCCCATCTGTCCTCCCTTTAACACACACACAGTCACACACACACACACTCAACGACCCACGTGAAGTCTTCTCATTGGATTGTTCTCATCCCTCCTCTGTGTAAAGTATTTAACAAAACCTTAAACGCCTTAAAAGTAATCTTTTAAGAAACAAAATGGATGCTATTAAAAAGCTGTCGCAGTTAACGTCTGCGAGAACCTTCCGGCTTTATAAAATGAGGCACCACATCCACACACATCTGTTTTCTGTGGTAGCGCTGATATCTGTGCAGGTGTAAACACAGCAACCGAGGCAGATGAGGTGAAGTAACAGCAGAAACGAGCCGCTAACACATTGCCTATGCTCTTTGTAGTAGCAGATGCAAACGGGCAACAAACTAAAGGAAAAACCTGAATACATTAGAAACATAATGAATGCAGATGCTTCCGTTCGGGGCACTGGGGTCACCGGATGATTTGAAGAGTATGAAAATGATGAGAATCATGAGCTACGACCTTCACAGTCACCAGACCTCAGCCCAAACTATGGAATATATCTGTGTTAGACAGTGCTCTCCACCACCATCATCAAAAAACCAAATGAAGGAGTATCATTTGTTACAATGGTGCTCATCCCTCCAATGGAGTTTAAAGGACTTAAATTGAAGCTGTTCTGGCAGCTCATGGTGGCCCAACATCATTAGCGCTACATGGACCCATGTAACAGCAGGCCGTGCTGCACTTCAGCTGCACCACATATTTATTTATCTTCTCAGATGAGCTCGAAAATAAATAATTGAGTGTGAGCATTAATAATATAGACTGCAGCCGAGCCTCGTGTATCATTACAGACAGGTAGAGGTGGGGAAAAAGAGGAGCCTGAATGTGGCATTACAGCAGGGATAGTTGTGTGATCACTACTTATTTCACTCACTTTCGTGTTATTATGGAGCTGGTAAAGTACACGGCGTGTGACACAAGCTCTGCACAGCCTCTCTGATTGAAAAGCCTGCGTGGTTACTGGATGGTATTGCAAAGATTTCTCGAGAGTTCATGATCAGTGTGTTGATTTAAAGGTGGTTTAGCTTTTGACTTCATGCTAAAATCACATAGCAGTTTTGCTTTTGCAACACAAATGAATTTTGCTTGAACCCTGTATTTTTTTTTTTAAAAAAGTCTTGATGTTACCATGGAAGTTTAAAGTGACCTGGATGCAGCATTGGCAGCAGTGGTGCATGAAGCCAAAAAGTTTGACTTACTTGGTATAAAGTTGCCTGAATCTTCCACATTGCAAGCCAAGCAGCTAACCTTTGGTTTAAGCCTCCGGTAACTTCAATGGGTGTAACAGGGTCAATGATACAGCAGTAATATGTGTAGCAAAGTCAAATGTACATTTATAATATTAAGTATTATAATTACACAAAATTTGTTTCAGTTGTTATTACCTGACACGCTTAGGCCTCCGTACTTGATAAGTGGAACATTTGAGGCTCAGCCTCTGTGCCCCTACGTTCACCTTTGGGGGTACCCGGCATATATATGGGTGTCTCTCACCTTCTCTCTCCCCTTTTGCTGTTGTGCTCCATGGGAGGGGTAAACGACATTGCTCTTGTAGTAATTTCCGTGTTTTAGCACCGTCATGTTTATAAGTTCATTTTATGCTAACATTTTGTGCCACTTAATTTGTGGAGAGGATTTTGTTTGCACTTCCTGTTGTTAGGTATGTTTACTTTGTTTTATTGTACTTAATTGAATGTAAAATGGCGGCCATTTTGTTGTTGTGCTCTGTGGGAGAGAGGCTTGAGTTTATATGGTTGTATTTGACGCAGGATTTTACTTTCACCTATTGTTGTCAGGAATAAACGGAGATCGCCTCCAGTGATATCCACGATCTGGGCGTCTTCATATCAACACAGTGCAGACAACGCTAGACTCCACCGGTCACATGGGTATAAAATTATTTATTTGTGTGGCTCCAGACGTTCGAAATGTCATCCAACCAAATCCCAACAGAGAAACAAATCATTTTGCAAGGGCTGTGATGCTTACAAGGCCCTTTTCCTTCCAACCAGTTCTTGTGTGCGTCCGTTTTGTGTGGACAGAGATGAAGACGCGCATGCTCACAAAGACTTCTACCAACAACAAATTACCTGAATGGAAATGGAGATGACAACTACAGTGGTGTTACAACACATTTCACAACGTAAACACATAAAACTCTATGTAAAGTAACATAAAGTATGAAAATGTCATTGTGCTTGATTCACTGCGTGCACCGCCATGTTGCTATGCATGTCTACTGTGTTCATGTCAGTGAACTCGGGCTAGACGGATTTTGTCCAAGTTTCCAACTTGGACTGCTCCATCGCACTTTTCCATATTGGAGGTAATTTTTTTGCGAGTTCTGAGTATGATGGATTGCAGCGTTAGCTCTGCGTGGCTAAAAGTTGCAAAGTGATTAATGAGTGGATGTCATGATATTATTGGTTGAAATTGGTTGGTGTTAGCTCATGTAAGCACATGTCATGTTTGGTTTTAGTGGAAGAAAGCATGATTGGATTTGAGTATAAGAATATAAAGGCATGTTTTTTGGCATATGTTGTTAAACAGGTGCACACATGTGATCTGAAAGGGTTAAAAAAGCATTTTTCATTTCATCTCCACTTTAAATTTGTCACCCATTTGGGTTTCTTCAGCTGTGGTGATGTAACATGTTGCAGCTTTTTATGTGGCAATTCGACTGCCAGGGTGTGTAATGTGTTACCCATGGTCCTGCTGGGTTCCTGGGGGTCCGCAGTTCGAATGGGCTTCGTAGCCTTGGAGGGGCGCCCTGCTCCAGCCTGGTTAACAGCACGAACTCTGAACTGGTACAGAGCTCCTTCCTTCAGCCCAAACACCGGGTAGTGGCACATTTTCTGAATATGCACATTGCAGCGCACCCACTCACCCTTACTGAGGTCACATCTGAGACAGAGGGCAGAAAGAAAGAGAGGAGAACATTTCAATAAGAGGTAAACAGAGAACAAAATAAATAATATTTGAACAATGTTATGTGCAGTCTGCAGGCTGTAACATTATAAAAAACTATTTTAAAGCATTTTAGTCTGTACAACAACACATCTTAGTCTGTAAGTATCCCACCAAGACCCATAATTGTGACCAGAGACCATCATGTGTAAATAATGGGCCTCCAAACACGGTAAAAACTGATTTTTAAAGTTGAACGCGAGCTCAGATTATACAACATCGATAACAAACTGCTGCCACTTGCAATAAACAAAGACAGAAAATAGTGCAGTTTTCTAACCATAAGGAGGTTGCTAGGGAACTGGGAAGTATCTTAGCTTTTCCTCTCCTTGCCCAAAAACCAATAACATTCAGAAGATGTAACTTCTACACTGAATAAAGAAGGTATGCAAGAACACGAAAACACACACACAAATACACAGTTTATTTACACATAATTCCATTTCACAAAAACAGTCACACAAGAAATTGCACACACTAATGAACAAGCTCTCTCTCTCTCCCTACACACACACACACACACACAAATTGATAACCCTGATTGATTGGTGTTGGTGATAAGTGCAGCACCTGTTCTCCTGCGGGAGTCTTTGACTCTGTGTCGACGGCTGATAATTACCATGTATACCATTCATCTCATGTGAACTCTGCCAAATGGATACAACAACACTACTGCTGGCTGCCGTCACCACCATCTTTATCTGCTCCAATCCAATTTCCTCACCAGCAGCGCGCAGAACAAGACGAGGTTCAGCTGTATAGTCTTACTGTAGGTCTATTGTTGACTTACAACATGGGAAACGTCTTTAAATACGATCCAAAAAATAAGACTTTTTATGGAGATTTAGTAAATGTGAGTTCACTGTAAGAGATCTAGTCTTTGCGCTGAGTTTTCCTGGCAATGTAAAATACAATGCAGTTAAAAGACATTTCATCAGTACTCTCATTTTACTTAACTGACCTCTGAAAAATTTACCAAAGCACAAGTTGTAGATACATTAAAACAGCAATTTTGGAGCAGTGGCATAGGGGACATGTTCCCCTCAACAGAACATGTGCATTTGTCCCCTTCAATAAAAACATGAAAGTAGCAGAGGACTTTTATTTTGACAAAATGAGTTTGTCTTTATGCATTGTTGCTCAAAGTGCAGCCCATGGGCCAACTGTGGTCCTCAGAAACATTTTGTGCAGCTCCCATTATATTTTAATGATTAACAGTCCATTTCAGTGCTTTATGTTTAATACACTACTAGGTGACTGCTTCAAACTGCGCCCTCCTAACAAGCATCTGTCATGTACGAATTACAACTTTGTTAAAGCTGCTGGTTGAATGCCAACCAGTGACACCTCATGAATGTCACAGGAATTACAATCTGTCACCAATACTGGTGCTGTTAGCTAAAGTTGGTGATTTTGGTGGACAGCTGGCACCTGCACTTTTCCTGAGTGGCCCTCAATCATATGCTGGCTCCCTAAGTTGGCACTCAGTCATCAAACTTTGAGCAGCCTTGTCCTACTGCCTGTTTTTAAATAACAATTTCTCTGCTGATCCAAACTCCTGTTGGTCATTTTCCAGATGTCACAGAGGGCCGTCATAGAGTTATTGAGTCTGTACTCACACTTGTGAATAAAATGGAATGTTTGATATATATTATTATCCTCAATAAGCCCGTTAATCCAACATATTTGCCAGAGAAGTAAAGAAGAAAAGTCCTTAAAATTGAAAGCGAAATGGAAATTTGAACATCATTTCACTGAGAACTCTTTCTGTTGAAGAAGGTTGTGCGATACAATCAAGTGCTCCATTATAATCAATGGACCTTGTGGTGAAATTGTGGACTCACTGCCATTTAATTTTACTCTGTTCAAGATAATTAAATGACATATTTGAATTGTGTTTAAACAGTGATTCAGGCCAGTCCTCACCGTTCTATATAATAACCCTCCACAGGTGAGGCTCCATCAGCACTGGGTGGCTGCCAGGTGAGGAAGACGTAGTCCTTGTTGACGTCAGATACTCTGACGGCCAGAGGAGAGGCGGGGCCTCCCACCACTGCAGCTGATGCATCTGCAACAGCATCAAGAGGAGAGAGTCGGTAACAAGAGAAAACAAGCAGAACATTATAGCTGCTGTGCAGCAGCGGGTTGGGGCCGGGCATTTTGAGGAGCAAGAGGATGAACAATGGCTAACTGTGATCCAGTTGAGCTATCTGTGCCAGGAAACATCTATGGGTACAGAAGCTGTACATAGTTAAGCTAAACATACCTATGGAGAAGTGCTCAGAAACAGAGGAAGAAGAAGAAAGGGAGGACTTCCTGGCCAAAAATATCAATAATCCATAAATCATGTGTTTCTAACTCACACAGCACAGTGTATGAGGAGGAAAAAGCATGTTTAATTTCCCCTCCCGAACTAGAACTTACAGCCTGCAGACACAAGGCCAGGTGTTATCAAGTTTGCTCCTTTACCAGTGCAGACTTTAGACATGACCTCACACTGTTAAACAGCCTACCACCAGGGCGCAGCTAACAGCTGTACGTGTATTCAACCAGATTTTAAACTACTGTCACAAATTCAGTTATCACGACAAAATTCTGAGAATTTGCAGACTCATCTAGCCCAGTGGTTCCCAACTGGTGGGTCGCAGTCCAAAAGTGGGTCGCAGGTCTATTCTAAATGGACCACAAGTTACTCAAGTATTTTAAAAACAGCAAACAGCAAACTAGCTTGACGATATGACACTGAATATGTTAAACTGTGTGGACCTTGAGCTAATGATTCAGAAGAAATTTGGACCCTGAGGCTGAACCAGTTGGAAACCACTGAGCTCGACAACACAGAAAACATCCGGGATGTCTTTTTACAAAGATTGATTAATAATTGAGTGAAAAATAATCTTTTTCCATTGGCTGCTATACCTACATGATGGCAGAATACAAAAAGATTTCAAGAATTCAGTTTCTGACATGCAGTTCTGAAATTGAACACACCACATCTACCCTGACTGCAAAATATTGTCCATTTTTTTCATGAACATGAGCTTTAGTTGGCGAGAATTTGCAGTAGCTGTTTATAGTCACACATTTTGATGCTCTGTGGGCTCAAGTTTTGATCATTCAAAAATCTTGTTGTCCAGACGAAGCATGTTTGGTGTAAACTGAGCAAAAAATGTGGGAGACGATAGGTTTAATTAGTTTTGGAGTGACGGACCTCGTAATTTGCACTAAATTTGATTTTACAAAAATGTCTTCACAACTGGGCCTACAGTTTAGTGTAAGTCGCCAAGCTGTAGGCCACGCAGGTGATTTGTTATGACTTTAAACAGTCGCTGCAGCGCCACCATCAGGACTGCTGGCCCCTGATTCCCACTGAGGAGGTTTAGCATGGGACTGGACTTATGTGGGGTTTGTTTTCATGCATGGGGAGTTAGATTTCTCAGTAGGAGAAGGAGGAGAAGGAGAGTGTTGGCAAAGCTGCCTAGTCCTTAAAAACTAAGGAAGAAGACGGTGAGACTGGAGTAACAGAAATGTGGAAGGGAAGAGAAAAGAGGAAGATGAGATAGAAAAACAAGGGCAGATATAGAAAATGTATCATGGCTTTCACACATTATTTGGGCCACAGAGTAAATAATGATGGCTGGTGGATATATATACTAACACATGCCATTCAACATGCAGCGTACAATCACAACCAGTGGATGTGATGAGACAGAGAGAAGGGAGAATAAGAAATGAGGAAATTATGCAAAGCGGATTGAAGCGATAGGATGTGTTCCCAAACCTTTTCTTTAGGCTGGGTATAGATGCTGTTTTTTTTCTCGACAAAAGACTCAAGCCAACATCAAGGACACCTCTTTCCTGTTTTAAATTTGCATCCTCTTCCTCCTTCTCTCTCTTTCATTTGTTTTTGCTCTCCTGTTCTGCGTATTTGTAATGCAAATATGACGGCTGAATGAAGGAGAAAACCCACGAGCAGAGAAGTTTGTTGATTCATTAATTAGTACCTCCAGCTCTGGTAAAATAAAGAAACTCCTCTATAAGAGAAAGAGCCGAGATGTTAAAGGGAGCTTTGCGGGAAGATTCATCTTGCGTTAAAGTGTTTGCATGCGTGTGTGCGTTTGGACCAGTACGTGTTAATCTTTGATGCATGTGCACACCACCAGGTTCATGAATGATTCAGTGGACATTACACTGTGACTGTGGCAGTCAGAGTGCAATACATACATGAGTAAGCACTGGTATTATATTGAAAGATGCTGAGGCTCCGTGCAGAGCTGCCCAGACACATTTCAAATGTTTGATGAGTCAAGTGGGAGTTGTTCTCTGGTTTATATGCATGTGGCAAACAATGTACGAGAGAAAATAGCAGTCTGTGAAGAATATAGAGTTTCATTGAACAAAGTTAACAAGCCCTCTACAGCAGAACAGCTTGATTGATGGTGCAATTTCCCCATATGAATCAGGGTAGTTTGCTGACAGGAAATGAAAGTAGCACCAAAATCTGGTGAATACAAATCGTGTTTTGAGTGAAGGTTTCAGTCAAAACACCATTTATCCAGCTTGGGACAACAAATGATGATTCCATCCTCCCAAAAACACTGGTATTTTTATATGCAAGGGTCTCCAGGTCACTCCGAAGCATCTGTCAGGTTTTTCAAACGCTAAATGGATCATTTCAGAATGAAACATATCATTTTAAAAAGCCGGCTGGCAGACTGTTTAGAGACATCAGTCAGTATTGGGAGGATTTTCTGATCTGATCTGATGTGACAGCTATTTACATGCCTGCCGTGGTGCCCCACAGCAGATATAGACTTTATAAAGAACATCCTAAAAGGAGTAGTTTGACATTTTGGGATGCTTGTGATGTCAAGGCTCCAGACAGTCAAAGTGCACGGCCAAGAATAACCACATAATAACCCGTATAACCACGACTTGTTTGTTTTTACACCTTTACAAGAACAAGATGCACTGCCATTCAAAAGTTTAGACTGCCTGCCACAAAAGATTTATTTAGCACAGTGAGACGTCTGAGAGGAATGCTTCATATTTTACTTTTCAAGCATTTAGTTTGTAGACATGGGCGGATTATGAGACATGCAAAAGGCCAAAAAAAGGAGCAAGACACGCAGAGTTTGGCTTCTTTTGTTGTTGTTGTTTTGCATCTCTTTGTAGTCCTTATGCACCTTTTTATTGTTTTGGGAACTAATGTTTCTTTTTTGGTTGTTTTGTGTCTCCTTAAAATTATTTTGTGTCTTTTTTTGGTTGTTTTGCTCCTGTTTGTAGTTATTTTGTGCCTCTTTGCAGTTCCTGTGCACCCCTTTGTGGTCTTTTTGTGTCTCTTTGCTGTCATTTTGAGACACTCCCTGGTTGGTAAATGTTAATTGTGACATTTGTGGGGGAAGACAACAGGGGCCCCTACTCTATGGGCCCCTGAGTCTGTGCCTGGTAGGTCAATTCAGTAACCCATCCATAGTTGTAGAAAGTCTTCATTACAGTTATGCTTGTTTGTATGAGGGGTTTGTTCTGTATGGAGAACAAAATGCTGAACAGTGGTTCAACCTGACTGAAAACTGAAAGGTCAGAAAGAGACAAAGACACCTCTGAGCAACAGTCTAATGAAAATAAAAGAAATCACCAGTAATTGGTAAAAGAAACTCGAAGCTTAGCATCGAAATATGTGCAGATTTAATAGGAACATGTTCCTGTTTTAGTGTCAAGTGCTCAATAATGCCTCTAATGAACTGGAGTTAAGAAGCAATGTGTTGTTTTAGCAAAACTATTCTTCAAAGTTTTAAACAGAAATAGTCTCGGGTTAGCGCTGTGGGAATTGGACCATGGATCATCAGCTGAGCATACTATGGATGGACGGACAAATCACAGTTTAAATTTATGCAGTGTCACCACTGAGTAGACTGCAGAGGGCCCCAAGAAAAATGGCCTCCCAAAATATTTAGAGCCTAATTGCACCATTGTGGTTCAATAATGATTAAGGGCCACTTACTTTTTTTCAAGGGGTGGCTGAGGAAAAATACTGTGGTTATTCTCCTTCCTTATGCATCACTGTGGGGACATCGACTAAATGGAAGTTTTAATCATTTAATTCTTATTTCGGGGAACAAGCTATTTTAAATATGTATTACACATTTGGTGTTTGAATTATACTGTTTATCGACTGTACCATACTGTTAAATAAAATATACACTATAAAAGAAAAGACTTTTGAACAGCTGTGTATGAGGTTATAATGTTTATTGGTGAGTTTTGGAGGCGTCGGTGGCCAAATGTTTTTACTTTTGGCTGTTCCACATGGCTGTGTACGCAATCCCATGCTAACATGGTATTTAATATATGATAATAATAATAATAAACAATAAGTGCGAATGAAACCTTTGTGTGAAACTAGTGGTACGTGAATTGCATGCTATTTCCAGTGAAAATATAACAGTATGCGAACACTGGACACTTGGCTGGTATAAATATCCCACAATGCAATGCAGTAATGTTTATAACAAACATCCACTAAGACAGCTCTGTTACATTGGTAACACTTCACTTCAAGTACAAGATTTTACTTTGCAAGGTGTAATATATTTTTTAAATTAACGTAAAATTGACACAGGTTACCATGGTTACGTGTCTCAAACTGGCAAGGAGGCTCTCAGGAAGTGATGAGTCAATTAGCCTACAGTTTAGTGCATCGGAAAAGATACATACCACTGTGAATTTACATGAAAGTATGTCGATCCATTTTACACACTGTGTGTGTATAGTTTGCAATCTCAGCCACAGATCCTGTTTTCAGGCTCTATACTAGGCTAAGTTAAATGGCAGCAGCTTCATATTGAGACATATTGACATATAGACATGAGAGTGGTATCGATGCTTTTATCTAACTCAAGAATTTTTGTAAGTATATTTCCCTTAATGTTGAACATTTCCTTTAGTGTTGACAAAACAATCTCAACACAAGGTCCAGGGCTTTCAACCACGGGTGAATTTTGGCAATACTCACTCCGAGCTCACTCTGGTACAAACCTGACCATTTGTAAATTCACAGTGCTGTTGGACAGAGCTCACTCTGTCTGAGGAGATAGAGCAGCAGAATGCTGAACGGAGTGAATGTGTGATTAATTTAACCATTGATTAATTCATGTAGAAACAGAACGCACAAAAGTGCTCTCATTTTGTTGTAGAGCGTTAGCTTGGATTTAGGAACGCACTCCATCTCTCTGTCTTCATCAGTGAATGGAGTTAGTTGTCATCATGTGGCCTAAGTATGGAGCTACAGTCTCACAACCATCTGTGGATGAAGACTGTGAGATGGTTGAAAGCCTTTGAAAAAGCTTTAAGTGGACCTTGTGTTCAGATTGATTTGCCAAGCTATGATTTTCAGTGTTCAAAGTTAAACCTCTACGCTCAACATCCTGAACATTTCATTGTCAAACACAATGACTAACAACACATTTTGTTATAAAAAAAAACACTTAATGTTTAAGAAACAATTTAATAACAAAACCTTTTAAAAATGCTACAGGATGAGTAAAGACAAAGTATTTACATCAAAACCTGTCATGCTGGTCCTCACCTTTGACATAGACAAAAGCACTGTGCTCCTTGACGTCATCCCAGGTCCTCAGTTGAACAGTGTAAACACCTTCATGCTCCTTGTATGCAGCCCTTAAAGTGATGGAGGCCTTGTCATCAACTATCTTCATGTCAACATTGTTAGACAGATGCAGCTGGACACCTAAAGAATGACAACATTAACTGACAAACCTTCATCACACATTTAAAGTGCCAAACATCAGGCTCATCGGTAACAGCACCTACCATCTCTGAACCAGCAGACGTTGTGCTGGGAGGGCAGCAGAGGTGAGGTGAAGGTACACTGCAGGGTGAGGCTGTCACCCTCCTTCACCCATGTTGGGGGGAAGGTGGTGCCAAACTCGGCTTCAGGCCTAAAGGCTGTAGGAGAGAGGGGGTGAGCAAAGGTGAGACGGGAGGAGGATTAAGGGGAAGGAAGGAAGGAAAGAAGAGGAAGGAGAAGATGAGTAAATAGCAGGGAAACTGGCCGATGAATCAGCAAGATATAAGAAAAGTAAAAAAAAAAAAGTCAAAAAAGAAAAATGAAAAGAAGAGAGGCACTTTTCATTAAACACATTTGCTTCCCTCGCTGGTGCAGGGCAAAGATAAAATTGATATTGAAAAGTAGGTCCACTTTAGATACGGCCTTACTGCAGCATATATATATATTGAAGATGGTAATCATTTTAGGTGACTGTTGCTCTATAAAACTGCACAGACCTCTTTTGGACTGCTGCAAAAGAATGAAGCATGACAGGTAAAGGGGAGAGGAATCAGGAAGAAGAGGATGTGCAGGAGGTAAGTGCTAGGCAGGAAGAAGTATGCTGATTCGTGATGATAAGAAATGAGAGCGCATCTCCCCTGCTGTGTCACCAAACCTGGTCAAAAACGCTCTGATGTCTCTATACCATCAGATTTGAGCTATGACATCAGTTTGTCATTATTCTCTGCAAAGCTAGCAGTCAGAAGCTCCTCCTCGCTCAGTTCCTCTCACTAGTGGCAGAGAGTGAAACTGAACAAAGCAACCTAGAGGGTCTTATGAAATGAGAAGCCACAAGTTTGTTTTCAGTTTGCAGAAGAGGCATCCCCTGGAGGAAACAACGGAAGACGGCACAGAAAGCTGAAGATGTGACACTTTTTTTTTTTTTTGAAAGTGAACATTTCCTGACAAGTTATTCCTTCAGCTGCCATTCTCTCACTTGTCAAAGCACTGAAGCAATACAATCTGGAAGTGAGAGATATATGTGTGCCACGAGGTCTTGTCAAACCCCATTCTCGGGGATGAATCTGAGAGACTGTGACATGTTTCTTATAATGATCTTGTTCTGCTTAGCAGTCCGGGCTATCACAGGAATGTGCGTATGGCTTCATTAAAAACACACCGCTTGGATCTTTGTTTCTCATCATTCAAACCCTCCCTCAGTGGCAGTGATGATTATGATAAATTCACCGCGGTTTCGCTTTTGTGTATTGAGTGATTCATGTTGGAAAATATGATCTGCTCCGTATGAGATAATCAAGTATCAGTTACATAAAAATGGCAGCATGCAATTCTTCAGCACTCCACGCAGCAAACAGGCCCCACGGCCATTACACGCTGATGAAGCTTCATTCAAAATGATTGCCACTTAATTTCTGAGTGTGTGGGGAATTTATTGCATTGTATTGCACCTACATCTTACTTCTGCGGAGGCAACGGTGTATTCACAAGATTAGACGTGCGTAGGATGGCTTAACTTTGGCAAGGTAATTTCAAAGTAAATAAAAAACAGGTACATGTAGGTCATACTCTTACTCTTAAATCGGTTCATTTACAATCTACTCATGACTTAAGGCCAAATCTAAGAGTATTAACTTTCTTTTAAAGGAAAACACGATCATGTTACAGTTATCTTTGCCCATTAGTACTTTCTTTTAGGGCCCTGAAACCCTAAGTCGACAGTCGGCAGTCAATGTTAACGTCAGGCCGTGTGTGTCTGTTGCCCTAGTGTTTGAGGTTGGGGATACTCGGCCCTTGTTGGCTGTTTTTTAGCCAATTCAGCATGTTGAATCAGTGTCAGAGAGGGCGGAACTTGTCGGCGAGACAGATCACTCTGATTGGCAGTTCAGCTCTGCACAAGAAGAGAAGTGAGGAAAGTAAACAAATGGCTATGGTCAAGAGGGCGTGGGACCGAAACAAACTTGTTACTTAAAGTAGGAAAATTATTTACCAGCCATCGAGCTCTTAAGTAGAAACACTTTGTTATTATTTGTATTGTTGTTAACTGGTGCACAGTGAATATCATTTGTTCTTTTAAAGTTGGGTTGTGATATTAATGTGCTAACTGGCTAACTAGCATCTTGAATCCATCCTGTCAGTCTTCAGGTTTCCCTTTGTTAATGATGTGTACAGAAAACTGCCATCTGCTGGTATATAGAGTTACTGTTATGGGAAATGTATGTGCTTGTTAGCTGTATTCTTTGTGAAGTGTTCAAGCGCAAGACACAGGCGATGTGATGCAACAGTTGGCCTTGGTCGCCACTAGTTCTTTAATGTCGTTTGGTGTGTCTGGGTGATTTACTGACTGAGATGTGAGGACTTTAATGTGACACTAGACTGCACGGCCTTGAAAAGGAGTCCAACAGGGCAAACAGCACAAGCAGTCAAAGAAGCCGACGACAGCTAAACATATCCCAACTTTAATGCAGTTATGTAAGCCACGGCCGGTTATGAAAATGAGAGGATGCACCCAAAATGCTCATTAAAAAGAACGTTTATTTCCTTGTAAAACGGCATGTTTGCACAGCCGGGCCGACAATTAAAACTGCAGATTCAAGCAGAACCAGAATGAATCGCTGCAAGATTAGAACATAACTTCATTTTTACTTCCAAATACCAGCGAGTGCTTTATATGGTTCAACAGTGAATTTAAAAATATCGTCTGATTGCTCATGTTTTTTTTTTAATGTTTGTTTTTCTCCAAGTTGTAAAGTGCAGTCTCTAGCTGGGTCTCTGCTTCCCCACTTCCAAGCAACTGAATTTTTGTATTATGTTAAAAATCATACCCATATCTTACAGGATATATATATATATATATATATATATATATATATATATATATATATATATATATA
>JAPZEB010000025.1:8082574-8093637 GCA_029783705.1 Chaetodon striatus | reverse complement strand
GTCATAGTGATGGCACACAAATGCACACGCTGACTATATGTATTTGCAGCTCTTTTGAAAAAGAAAACGCATAAGAAAGTAATTTAAACTGTCTTTTAGACCGCTTATGGTGCAGTGTAAACATGATGACTGTGATCATGTTTTCCTCATGTGAACATCACATTTTGGGTTTACTTGACTTTATACTTCACTCTGCTGTCCTCATTCATGGCCATTTTTTTGTGTCATCTAGTGGTAGTAGTAGCACAATACGCTAATCCATGTAAAAACAAGATGGCGGTCATCTCTACCAAGTCAGTTTGCAGCTGATTCTGACAGAAGAGTCGACAAGGTCCAAAACCTGATCACATTTTATGGTTAAACTTGTTAATGTATGATTAATAATGTTTGTAGTTTGATATGGCAACAAATTTGACCAATTTTGCCAACAGTAACAAGTTAAGACTGTTAATTAGGAAGTACTCATATAAAGACATTGACTCTTTACTATCATCTCGTTTGAGGACATTGGGACTTAATTATCATTGACAGTGTTGAGGTTTTTCTACTTATCGAATCATACTGATCCCAAATAGCTAGGAGAAATTAAAAACTGCATACCAATCAAAAAATTTGGATCTCAGGAGGATGTCAGGGTTGCTATTTTCCCTTCTCTTAACTCTGATATGATAAGAGAAGATTGGATTATATCATTTATGAGTGAAGTTAACTTTGGGTTCAGCTTTCAGCAGTTCAACATCTTTCAAATGCAAATTCTGTTCGTAAAAATGTTTGACAAAGTAAACAAGGACTCTACAGTATATACAATGAGTTCTTCATATGTAAACTTACAATTTAAAGCTATTCACACCTGTTAATGACATTTTACAATTGTGGATTAATAAATAAATAATACCAGATTCACAGCAGAGTATAATATATCACATCTTCGACATGAAATGTATTTAAAGGTCCAGACGTTTGAACAACATTTAAGGAGAGTTTAAACATCTGTCTCTGCATCATCGGCCATACGACAAACAGCAAAGCTATTAAAGTCTGTATTGTCACTAAAGCACCTGTCAGTGCTCTCATTAACGTCCTCCTCCCTCTTTTGTTACTGCGATGAAATGTCTTTAAGGCAAATGAAAAAAAGCAGGCTTTAGGTCTTAATGGTTACAGAGAGGGAGGAGAATTATTCTTGAATTCGCAACCCCCAACCTCCCAGAAGAAACTGCTGTGATATCTCCTCTCCTCCTCTGTCTTCATCTTCCTCACCTTCCTCCTCCTTTTCATGAGCAGTCCAGGTACACCGATAGTTCATCCTTCTGTATTCACAACTGTCTTTGGGCGCAGTTTCAAGAAGGATCGCAGGCATCCAGTTTTGTTTGTAACCTGATTCAAATATAGCATCATTAGATGGTGTGTTCTGAAATCCCTGTTGGAAATAAGAAGTAACTGGTTGGGATGGAAAGTAATTGGTGTTGCAGTACGGTTGGGTTGGTGTGTTTACAATGCTGTCATCACACCCTGAGTCTGTCAACTCTGAGCTGTCGAAGCTCTGCAAGGATGCCAACGATGGCCCGTCCTTAGAGTCTATGAGGTCAGATAAAAGGGGTTTTCTCTCTGAGTTACGGGGTGATACTTTGTCACCTGTGCTGCCCGGTAACTGAAAAGTGAGTGAAGGCAAAATGAGTCGTCCGTTGGTGTCCCGCACCGTGTTCAGCAGCAGCGGATTGCTCTCACAGGAGTCTAGATCAGGTAATGGTGATACTCCCAGTGAAGAAATCTTTGGAGTCGTTCCACCTGTATCCCAGCTTTCTGCACTGGAGGACAGTGGCAGGTTACTGGTTTCTCTGTCGTCATTGGTAGCCTGCTGAAAGTCTTCATTCTGTTCAGCAGGGACTTGGACAGCCACCACACTGTAGATTTCGGAGGACTGGGCGCTCGTGTCCTCAAGATTTGGGGTCGGACTGTGTGCACCTGTGCTCACAGAGGAGCCAGTGCTGCCTTGTTTGGCTTGGTAGGGGATGTCCTGAGGGGAATAACCTCCAGTCCCAACTGAGGGCATATTGGGCTTCATCTGGATCGTCGCGTAAACGGTTTGCTCACTTTGAGTGCAGAACTCCGGTTTGGAAATGATGATATTCCTATCTGGATACAGCACTCTGGGTGGGGTGCTGATAGTGGTTACCTGTTTTGAAGATAAGGAGGAGACTCATTAATGTCAAATAAGTGCCCGATTTTTGTAGACGACCAACATATTAAAATGTGGGAACTATAGCAGGGTTCCCACAGTCATGAAATTGCTTGAGAAGTTATGAAATTAAAAGTTTTAAAGATACATTGTTTTGGCTATTGCTTAAAATATGTTCATGAAAATCCCAAAACATAAAGTTGCACAAAATATGTTCCTTGTATGACTTATTCAAAATCAACTGCTGTGCTGCATGACTGTTGAAATGTCACTAGTATTACATGGTGCACACAGACCAGACCAGCATGGCGTCATTGCCAAGGCTGTGGCCCCTTTTGGAGGAAAGAACCACGCTGTCATATTAGGAGAGAAACAGCTAAAATGCAGTAAAGCTGATGTGTAGAGGGTTAATGAAGGCTTTCACATTGAGATTTGGGGCACATAAGAAACATAAATATTCACTGTCAGTGTGGTAAATTGCTAAATGATGCTGGTGACAGTTAGTACTGATGGATAGCTTACATTAGTGTGTGGCTGCTGCAGTAAGTTACAGTCAGACAATGTGGCAGCTTCAGACTGTCGTCTCAAAATAAATCTCAGCCTATCGATCAAACAGTTGGCTATCAACTGGTTGGTTATTTACAGACGACACGCAAGTTGAAATCACACTGGTGTCGTGTTCCATGACACATGCCAAGTGCCGCCCCTAGCACAAATACGAGGTGTCACGCAGCGATGTGTCATCAGAAGACCAAACAAAGTTCTCCCTCCACCTTTGCATTAGCTTAACTTGTCAAAGTCATCATCCAAACATACACAGCCTTGACAGCTATAGGATCTTTGGTTTTCATTCCTCTTAAATGGGATGCGGCCATGATGTTTTACAAAGTGACTGTACAGTGTGTGCTGGTCTGGGTGGCAGAAATGACCAACAAGCCAGTGAAGACAGCAAACGCTACAAGTTTGCTTATCAATAATTCCTTGGAAGTGCTTGTTATATAATGTAGAGCTGTATTGCTACATAGGCCC
The DNA here is from genome assembly GCA_029783705.1 of Chaetodon striatus. NCBI lineage: Eukaryota > Metazoa > Chordata > Actinopteri > Chaetodontiformes > Chaetodontidae > Chaetodon > Chaetodon striatus. The sequence continues at coordinate 8,090,432 of JAPZEB010000025.1, read as the reverse complement.
ATCCATTTTAATCTACTTTAAGTCATGAAAATGAGGTAAAATACTATGAAAAAAGTTGTGGAAAATTTTTTAAATTTCATTGGTAAAACTGTATTTGAACCCTGTATAGGCTACCATGTGATAATCATTGAAACAATTTAAATTCTGGCTTTTTATGAATCATCTGAATATGAGTTCAAATATGCCTTCATTATCACACAAAACTTCAATCAAACTGCATTTGTCATCGCTGAATGCCCCATGAGTCACTGACATACTTTCGCACATTGCTAAAACAACATCTACAGTGTTTAATTACTTTTAGGTTGATGCGTCACATGAGGACACTGAACATTTGTGCAGTAATACAAGTGCCAGCGGGCTTGATTTGCCAGTAAGGCAACATTTCCTTGTCGACACACCGACACAGGACACAGGACAGGCAGAAACAATAGTCTCACCAATGGCGGTGGCAAGCTCTTCTTCTTTCCACCCTTCACGTAGCGGCACATACACACAACTGAGGTTATGATTATGGCCGTCAGAACAGCAGCACTCACGAGAAGCCAGGGCAAAAACTTCAGAGGGTGACCTGAGGGAGAAGACAGTTGGTGTCAATTACCAATCCGGGAAAACACGACACATCTGTACATTCAGATACCCTCAAGGGCTTTAAAACGGGGAGTTCTAAAAATACTCAGTGAGACGCAAGCTTAGGCATGTTTTCAGGGAGTAGCATTGTAGCATGCCTGTGTGACGTGGGAGCGAGGACATACCGGCACATATAAGTACCTCTCGGAAGGAACTTATCACAACAGAAATCTACACAGTAACCTATAGAGGTGGAATCCCCCCGCCCTCAGGGGTAGCTTTAAGTGCATTTTGAAAGTTGGAATTGCCTGTGCACCCTCATAATATGTTGCCTGTAGTCATCCCCATCTGTCATTGTCAGTTTCAGCAGTAGAGAATAAACAATAAGGCAAGCTGAGGTGAGACAAGCGTCACCTTTCATAAACAGAATGTAATCTAATCTCATGTCTCATCAGCATGACAGAGGAGGGAGAGGTCACCGCCCAAACGCTTACAAGAGTATTTTTCTCAGGAAAGCTTTTCATTTCTTTTTTTACCATCATTCAGGAGTTAACAAGAGTTTTTTAAGTGGCATGGATCCACAGTATGAATAATATATCATTGTGGCCGATGCCATGCATCTGCCGAGTTTTAACCGGTGAGGTTTACTGTGACAGTGATGCTCGGTACAGATGCAGGCGTCTAAAAAGGCAACTGATGTGACAGAAACTGTCTTGATTTATTTCCAAACACTGTATCCTTTCTAAGTGGCTGCAATCACTTGAGGAGATGAGCACAAAGTACTTCAAGTAAAACAAAAAACAAAAAAAAAAGGAAAATGCAACATTTTCAAGTATCTTCATTTTCCCCACAGCAGGTGGGTCCTTGAAAGCTTCCCACCAAGATGCTGAGTGTCACACTGTTGCCGCAAGTGAAATAAAGTTTTTGTAAATATGATAACAGTAAATCTGCTCCCTTAAGTCAAGTTTTTAGGAATGTAAATGAAGTCATTTATTGACTTTATCAGTTCAAAATTGGCAAGAGATTTTCACATTATACAGACAGAGCTTATTGTTGATAAAATATATGAAACACACGCTCCATCCACTGCTGAAATATGTGTGAAATATTGGGCATATTACATGCTGTTTACACATCTTAGAAAAGTTATTGCCTGATTATATCAATGAGCCGATCAATGCACTTCTAGGAGAATGTTTGAGAGGAGAAGAGGTTGTATTCAGCATTGTCCTCACCTGGCAGTGTGACACAGAAGGGGGCACTCTCACTCACTGAGCGACCCCACTCAGTAAGAGGCTTGTAGATCACATAGCCGCAGTACTCGGTTTGGTTGTTCTTCAAGTTGATGACAAACCGGCCAGTTGTGGTTTCATTGGCCTGCAGACACAGAGGGTCATATGGATTATAACTGATCCATGTCGCCACCTCACAGGTCAGACAGATAAGAAAACTCTGGCATATCCAGAAACATTTCAGACAACAGGGACAGATAGGTAGCAACATCACAGATTAAAGATCAACTGCTTTAATTTATATAAATTAAATGAAGTCAAATGTTTGTCTTAACAATTTCAAAAACCATGATCAGCAATTTAAAGATACAATAACCAGATCTGCAAACATTCATAATATGTGTAGTTTTTAGTCTTAATCCCTGCATTAAACAGACAAAATTAATATGAAAGTGGTGGTGGTGATACAAGAATTTCTCCTATCTTTGGTTTGACTCATTGTATTGTATCCTCTGTGATGGCTTGTGAATGAATATGTGTACAGTCTGAATGGAGACTCACATGTGCAGCCCACTTTGGGTAGGTGATTTTTAAGATATAAAATATTGCAGTTTTGGAGGGCCCTTTTTTGCTGCTGGTGATGATGTCCGCAACGGAAACTCCATTTGGCCCCAACGGCAGGGTGACATTAACATGCAAGGATGACACTGTTGTGTAGTAAGACAACGTGGGTGGACCAAAAATAGCTACAGGGAGATAAAGAACGAGGAATAAATGCATGTTGCAATAGAATACATGTGGCCCAGGGGTAACAAAGTCATGCATGGTAGAGCGTGGAGATTCTTACTTTCTGCTATAGGTTTAAACCTGTTGGTGCTGTTATACACTCGACCGTTGGCGTACACCTGAGCCCGGTAGTGAACATCATGAAGCGATGGGGTCTCTGCAGTCAGGTCACAGGACAGAGCAGTAATGTTCTGACACTCTTCTTTTACCTGGAACGGCTGCTCCTTAGCATCACTGTAAAAAGAGCAGTGCAATGTAATCAAACACTGCAGCATATGAAAACCAAAATGTGCCATTTGGAGTTTAATTAATCATTAGATACAGATAAGTATTCACTAGTTTGAGTCGTGGACTTCCAAAAATAAACATTACTAAGCAGAGAATTTGGTGTGAAATTGTGACAACTTGCAATCTGAGTCAATTCTGTGCAGCGCACGGCTGCAGAGAAACAACCACACAGATCAAGATCATCCTGGCTGTGCCAAATCAGCCATTTATCTTTTGAACACAGTTCCTTTTTGAGCGAGACAAATGACACCATTTTATTTTAACAAGGAGCTGATATTGAGCGAGCATAGTAAAACTAGTCTTCCTCTGCCGCTGATTTGATTCTGAAAGTCTCTCCAGCAATTCCAGGTGACAGTGGATGGGCGAAAAGTCAATAGGATAGGGGTGGCACTTGACATTTTGTCTGGGAGTCTGCGTCATGAGTAATTAGACGAGATGACATTTCCACTTTGTTGAGATCATTTGTGGAGACCGGGTGAAATGAAGGAAGGGAGAACTTTAAAACCGAAGCCATGAAAGTGCTCTGTGAGCATCGTCTTTCGATGAAGAGTGCAGTCTGCAGCCCATGCTGATGAGCGGGCCCTGTAGCTGTTCTTGAGTGTAACTAGCTGTTGGCTGTTGAGTTAAATGATAGCGGCAGAGTGGTGCACCTCAAAAACTGCATGCAGTTCTGAGCCCTAAATCTACTTGTTCCTACTGAAGACATTAATCTAACTATGCAAACAAACAAAAACAGGTCTCAAACATATGTATTTTCATTTTTAAAAAAAGGCTGAATCGTTTCCTAAGAATCATCTGTTCTTCTCTCGATTTTCGATAACAATGGAGGTCAGTGTCACAGGATAAGAACTTAGTACTTGTAAGTCAGATTACCGTAAAACTTGGTTAAAAGCCTACTCCCGATTAAACGCCTAGTCCCTTTTATGAGCCCGATGTGGCTACACATTTTGACAAATGGCAGTTCCTCAGATCACAAGAATCAAAAGGGTTTTTCATAAAAAATTAATCCAAGCTGTGAGTATTGTTTTAACAGGATAAAGTGGTGCTGTGTCGGTATGCCAGGTGCTGTAATCCTTGAGTGTCATAACTCTCTCTCTCTGATATGCTGTCTGTCAGGGCCAGATCAAATGAATGATTCATAATTGATATATGATCTAAGGCCTTTTTATGCAAGTCATATTCACACTGGTTTAAACAAACAGTTTGATTATGTTTCCCAATCTTTGCCGAGAAACAGTTTTGTGTGAAAGGAATTAAAAGCCTGTCCCAAATATAGGCCCGTTGATTTCAGTGATTCAAGCAAATAATAACCCGGGCTATTAATCGAAGTTTTACGGTAATTAATTGTTGATGTTTTTCTTGACATTAGGAAAACAAAGATTGTCACTAGATTTATCCTTTAATTAAAACAATCGTCTTGTACAATATGTGCTGGATTTAAGTTGGATCTATTGTGTCTCTATAAAGTGTATTCCTCCAATAGATAAGCCCAAACCATCTGGTGACAAGGGTTACACTCTTGTTACCAGCCTACGAAATACTCATTTTACTGTGCCTCGACTGCGAGTGTTTACCCTGCGAAAACATTTTTCCTGCTTCGGCCGCACCTCTACATATGGAACTGTACATAGAGGCACAAAGGTGCGAGAGGGCAGTGGACTTAAGGTGTAATAATAATAATAATAACTCATCTGTCATCCTGGGTCTTACCTCCAGTACCAGACAGTATAGAGGACCTTTTCTCCAGGGAAGGCCGGTGTGACGGGGTCCCAGTGGAGTTCGTTGTGAAAGTTTCTGGAGACAAAATACACTCTCCCATTGGCAGTTGAAAGACAAGCTGAAAAAAAAAAAGTATGTGAGTCATTATATGGCGGGGCTGAAGTTGTTTCCTTGTTTTTAGTCAGCCTAGTTTCATTTTCATAAAATCTGTTAAATTCATAATCTAAATGTCAAGTTCATTTGATTTTTTTTTGTATTTTATATATTTTGTGTTGATTGCAAGTAAGCGAGGACACTATACTCTGCTGTAACAAGACCCACAGACAATCATTGGTCCTCGGGTTCTGTCTCACTTCTATCTGTGCTGCAGCCCAAATTTCCAATCACAGCACATCCTGTAGCATCCTCAGCCAGTGCTGCTCCCCTATATATGAAGTCCTGAGAGAGGCACAGTCGCTCAATTTTTACAGTATAGCTCCTCAGGCCTGAGTGATACAGCGCACATACACTGGCTCCAGGACTACGGGGAGATTATGTAAGATGGACTTTGCTTCTTCTGGTGGCTGAAACTAGAATCTGCGCTTTGTTCTCTTTGACACAAGGAAATAATTGCTTGTCTTGTGCCGGCGTACAGGAAGGGGATGCAGAATACCATCCTGAATTTTACAGCTTGAGTTACTCATACATGGATCACGTTTAAATGATGAATGGAGTGAGTGGTCTGCCAGATCAGGGCATGTTACAGTTTTAATATTGTAGTTCATGTTGTTTATAGAAGACTTCAAAGACACAAGAATATTGCACACAGAGTGGCTCATTCAAAATTAGCATTTTTATAAGCTGTACAATGATATAGTCAATATTACATCAGCCAGACTCTAAAATGAAAAAGCATTTTCCATCTATCACTATCACTTACAATGACCAAAGTCCTCATTGTGTGCTGGGGCTCTCCTTCATTTGAAATGAGAGGGAGTCACTCTCTGTCAGATACATTGCGAGGCGTTATTGCATCGCAATGATTATTTATGTTTCCTACTGGGACTACTTTGTCAGAAAAAATTACCCATTAACCATTTTACTGCCTGTAATCAACATCTGTAAATCAAAACATAAAACCACATAAGCTCCTCTGTACTCACCATAGCAGAACAGGAGGAGGATGATGACCTTCATAGACCACATCTTCATCAGGTATGTAGGTCACACAAAAAAATAAAAAAATCTTACTCTGAAGCTGCCGTCGCTAAGTTGTGAGTTCAAAACAAAAGCAACATAAAATACACACCACAAAAAAAACAAAATAAATACGAAACAAAAACTCCCTTGTCTCCTAAACCCTTCAAAATAAAACCAGAGTCAATGTCAAAAGGGCTGTAAAATATTAAAGCTGTTTTGGGTTTCAGTGCATTTTTCTAGCCTGCGCTCCTCAACCATCTCTCATGTGTTCTGAGAAAGGAGTGGCTTTACTCAGGTGTGCAGGTGTACTTTGGCATATGTTATCACTTTGTTCCTGTTTTTCTGCTTACTGTATGTTCCGCCCACTTGCATTCTCTCTCCAGACTTCCCTTTTCCTCCTCCCTTCTTCACCTTGAGTCTCTCTCTCTCTCTCCCCGTCTATCAGGTTATATCTGGTTGCCAGAGTTTACTGGAAATGAACGAGACTTTCAACTGCAAAAGACAGAAAGTGAAAGAACATGCTTACACACACATGGTGAGGTGTGTGTTTGGTTTTTAGACCACTGTGTACATAGAAGCTGAAACAACCTGATGTTGGTTCATAAACATGGTTATCATACAGTTTCGGTAATGAGCAAAGAAGCATCCGAATGAATACATTCATGAATAGGTGTGTAATTTATGTTCCAGTTTCTGCAATTATGGCATTAGAGGGATGATTCAAAACAAGCTGGGGGACATGCCTTACTGCAATTTTGAGTCATCTTACACTAGTTACATGCAGTTACAGTATACGTCAGCTTAAAAATGAAAATTTGACACATAATAACACACTATTTATAGCCACCTTTCAAGACACTCAAGGTCACCTTACAGGTAAAGATAGAGAAAATAACAACAGATTAATAAAGTCAACAAAAGAAGAAATAAAGTGACGTAAAAATCAATAAGAAAAATAATAATATAACATAATCAGCAAATCAAGTTTACAGTGAATAAAATTCTGTGTAAATAGCAGATATGTGTGGCTGAACAGACAGGAGTCAAACTGAATAGGCTATCTTAAATATGTGAGTTTCAAGGCGGGATTTGAAAGTGGAAAGAGAGTTGATGTCACTGGTGGATGGAAGAGGAAGACCTGAGAGTGCAGGTGGGGGTGTGGATGTGCAAGAGTTCAGAGAGTGACAGGAGGCAGGAGTGAGGAGTGACGGGGTTCTGGTGACATAAGAGAAAGCTTTATTACAGTAACTCAGCAAAACTCTTTGCACTCTACAGATTTTGAGGGTGTTTTCACACTTGGTCCTTTTCAGTCCTCTAAACAGACTCAGAGCGGTGACTCAGCATTTTTTGCGCACATGAGAACACTTCAACTCAGAAGTCAGACCCTCAGAAGCGAAACAAACTCAGACCACCTTGGGAGGTGGTTTTTTTGGTTCAGTTTATTTAAAAAGGACTAAATGTGAAAACACTCTGAATCTTAAGTTTTATAAGTGTTAACATGTACATCTTTAATTCCTGTTACTGTATACAAAATACTAGTGGAGCAGCTGTTGTCATGCTCTTTAGCAAGTCAACGGTTGCTTTTTCATATGTTCTCCTTTCACATTTTGGTTTTCTGGACCTCTGCGCTGATTCCCACCACACATTTTATTGACCCTTTAGCATTGAGGTCAACATCGGTTCGTCTATTGCCTCTACTTTCAGAGATGATCTCCAATCTGTTCTGATTCTGCTCAGACAACTGAATCGTGTTTCACATACAGCTGAATACTACTACTACTACTACTACTACTACTACTACTACTACTACTACTACTACTAATAATAATGATAATATCTTTATTTGCAAAGCACAGTTCATACAGCAAGTGCAACTCAAAGTGCTTCGCATAATAAGATGAGAAAATACACATAAAAGACAGTATAAGAATGTAAATAAGATTCAAATACACAATCTCACACTCGTACTCTCACACAGACACAATCACACACAGAAATAAAAATTATGATCAGGTGTGATACCAATTAATTAAATAAAAGCTACATAAATGCAAGTCTAAAAAGATTTTTGTTTTAAGATTTAA
>JAPZEB010000025.1:8068426-8082474 GCA_029783705.1 Chaetodon striatus | reverse complement strand
AAATTATGATAAGGTGTGATACCAATTAATTAAATAAAAGTTACATAAATGCAAGTCTAAAAAGATGTTTTGTTTCAAGATTTAATTTGAAGCTGTCTTCTGAATCAGAGAGTCTGACGTCCTCTGGAAGACTATTCCAGAGATGAGGGCCAATGACACAGAATGCAGCATCATTGTGCTGAAGAGACTGGGAAAGCCACGCCACATCAAGTAGCATCAGAATGTGGGCAAACCTCTCCTGGTGGCCTCAATAACAAGCACCTAAAACAACATGCCACCGTGTATTGACAATAAATGCCTTCAGTTTAAGCCATTTCCTGTTGATAGGTTTTTGTTTCAGTAGGATGGATTGGAAGTGATTCCACAAATGCTTGATGTCAGCGTCTCTGTATGCAGCAACCTCCAAATGTCTCTTTTGCTATGATGAGTCAAAATCGTGTTGTATGTCTACCGTCACATATATGCCTAGTAAAGCCTGGACTTCACTGTTGGTCCATTTGTCCAAGCTTCCTTCACTTTTTGTGTTACTAGCTGTTGTTTGTGTTTTGTGTTGTCTGTTGTGTACACAGCTAATAGGATGGGAATCAACAGGAGATCCATGATACAATGTTATCACGATACTTAAGTCATGATACAATATTATTGTGATTTTAAATACGCTGTGATATGCTGAGTATTGTGTTGAAATATATTGAGATATATTGTGATTATCACCTTTTTTCAACTGTTGATTAAGTGCTCAGAGGAAACATATGTTTTACCTAATAACATAAGACTGTTCATCTCATTTTAGCCATTTTTTGTAACAGCAAAATAAATCTTCGTGACTGAAAAAGTAGGCTAACTAAAGTTTAATTTGTATTTGTAATATTAAATGATACTGAGCTCAAACTGGTGTTTTAAAAACTACGATAGTTCCTAGTTCCTGTGGTTCCTCTTGCACAAAAATGTCATTAATGGCAACCAGAATCCAAGAATTGGTTGTCAGTTTCGCAAAATGGTTACCAATGGCAACCATTCTCGTGCCTTATCTGTCTAATATTGGTGGTGCTGGTACTCCAACATGTCTTTTTAACTGAAGTACAAAGTTGATTTTCTTTACAATGTTGCAACGTCATGGCTTGTAAAGACAAAGTAATAGTCTCAGACGGTATCGTAATGGTCAGGTGGGTTTGAGGTGAGCAGGTGGAATTTCCAGGGTGTCGTATGAGCAGAAAGGGCAGGTAGCTCCATCAAAACACATGTCGGCATTGAGCATTTGAAGAATGCTTCACGGATGTTTCTCATGATGACTGATTTAATTTCCTAAACAGGCTAGCATACACCCAGAGCACTGGCACGGGAACACCTACTATAAATGGAGTGCAGCTATCATTATTGTCATTAAATGTGCCGGGTGTCGACACCATTGTTTAAAGGGTTGAGGAAGAGAAGCATGATGTTTGAACTCTGAGTAATGACTTTAAATACTACATGGCGTGTGTGGCCACCCAAGCATGACACCCATAAAATATTGACAGTAGTATCGTGCTCCTGCCGTAGTTGGCACGGTGATATCCTCAAATTAGATGCCTACCAGCACACTTGTTGCACACTCTTTTGTATACAGAAGTAAAGCTAAATCCTGCCAATATAAATGACTAAAATGAATGTTTACTTGGTTGAGCACTAAAAACTTTAACTCTCCTATAGGTGACAGAACTAATTCTATTAAAATAGTTTGTATGTACAGCTTCGAAGTTAAAAGACCTCATTGTTAATTTATCAAAACAACAAGTTCACAAGGATTACATTTAGGAGAATTGGAGTCTGAACTCTGAGTGTTTAAAATGACTGTAAACCTTTGTCCTTAGATAGTTGGGACTGTTTTCCTTTTACTGTCTTTAATACAAAGAGATGAATTCTGCTTTGTTTGGGCAGCGCTTTAATTCATGCATGCCTTTGGAATCTGATCCTTTGTAAAATCAGGACTTGGAGAAGCAAATTTGGCTTCCCATTCCTGTATTGCACTCTCGGGGGCCTACTGTACCAGCGGACTGAAAATTCTAGTCCCAAATGTTCTCTTCTCTGTCAATAACGTCCGCCTGGTGAATTTACACAGATCCCATTACCTTTTTCTGTACAAGTCTGTACAAGGACTCCCCCAAATATGCTTAATGTTTTCACAAAACTGTGTTTCTCCATTAAAGATGGTTTAGATTTGTTGGCTTTGATTTATACTCATAAAAAGGCTGTGTAAGATGAAATTGAGCCTTTCATGTGTCCTTAAAGTTATCTGACATTTATGTAATTGCAGCTTTTATGTTTCTTGAAAGGAAATGTTAAAATCTATTTTTACTATATGTTAATTTTGATTTCCCCACTGGCTCATTTGCCCTAAAATGAAGCAAATTCTCCACGTGACTCCTTGTCTCTTATATTTCTATAAGTTGTCAGCAGTTCAACCAAAGCTTTTTTTCCCATCTTGCATGAATAAAAAGTTACATTTTACAATCCAAATTGATTTGCAGACCTTACTTAAGTGTTCAAACTACATGTGCTAAGTAAAAGAGATTTTAAGCCAGTGCAGGTGAAACACAGTGCGGTGATAATTTCTCCTCTACAGCGAGATCTTTTAAATATACTTAGATTCAAACCATTACTTGCACAAAAGAAGCAATCAATCTAACCTCAAGCAGACTGACAGATTTTAAATGGATGAAGTTTTGGTTAAATATGTCTCATAAAGGCAGCCTTTACTGATATTGCCTTTGCAAGAATAACATGAAGCACAGATTGATTTATTCCACCAAAGTAAAGGCAATCTACTTCAACTAATCTCATCTGAGTCCTTATTGATTTCAGTCTTTTCCTAATATTGCATGTACTGATGGTTGTGTACACAATCTGTCCATCATCAGCTGTTGTCTGTTTTCAGTAAGTTATGGTCAGTGACACCTTATTATAGGCAACAACATCCTGGCAGTGATTTGCTTCGATGGTTGATTTTAATAAGGCCGTTGTTTGACTACTCTCCTGTAACCGGTGTCATTACAGTATGCCACCTGGCTGCAAAATCATAAGGGCCCTGCCTCATTTGTAAACCTTAGAGATCACGCTGGCTTTACATGGAACATGTTGAACTGTTGTACGTGCTGTGTTTCGTGTCCGAGTGGCTAAACTTAAGAGAGTAAAGGTGCCAGACAACAAAAATGGACACTGCGAGATTCTACTTTATCCTTTTTTTTGAAAAGTAGTGATTATTTTTTTGTTGTCTGCATTATAGAACCATGACAAATAAAAGTAGGTGGGCTCAGCAGAAACATCAGTGGCTGTATTCACAAAGAGCTCCTAACTTAGCCTAAAAATTTTTAGCAAGGAGTCCTAGTTTAGGGGTCCGTACATTTATTTTCATCGGCTTATTCAGGTCAGGGTCATGGGTGCAGCAACCTGAGCAAGGTATTGCAGACATCCCTCTCCACAGCAACATTTTCCAGCTCTGGGGGATCCTAAGGCGTTCCCAGGCCAGATAAGATACATAATCCCTCCAGCATGTTTTGGGTCTACCCTGGGGCCTCCTATGGGTTGGACATGCCCGGTAAATCCTCCAAAGGGAGCCGCTCAAGAGGCATCCTGATAAGATGCCAGACCACTTCAGCTGGCCCCCTTTTGAGGCAAAGGTGCAGCAGCTCTACTGAGCTCCCTCTGAATGTCTGAGCCCCTCACAGCTCATGCTGTGTTCACACTACGAGAAACAACACAACAGCAGAAGCAGCTACATTGACGCCGGGTTGCCGTCGAAGTTGTTGCTTAAGGCTTGTCTGTGTCCACTTGTCACAAAGCTCCTCAACCAAACGTCATATAAAGTTTGTATTTAGTCAAAAAACATCTATGCTTAAATATCACATTTTGCTGTCCCATTGCATTCCCCACAATCACATAATGCTAATATAGTGTCAGCTAACTAAGCTAAATAACAGTATCATAATTGGAAACAAAAACATATGATTGTTGTTGACGCTTCACTGCGTCACTGGAATGCTGTAAAAAGTCGGCTGCCAGCTGAACTTTGATTTGTAGCGTGTCACGCCCATCTGCTGCAAATACTTTAGTGTTTGGTCACCAGCTTCCATTGAAAATGACTCGTCATCTGATGCTGTGTTGCTCATGGTGTGAACACAGCATAAGGCTGAGCCCAGTCACCCTACGGAGGAGACACCTTTCGGCTGCTTGTATCTGCAGTCACATTTTGTCTGTCACTGTGCAAACCTAGTGACCACTGGTGAGGGTTAAAATGTAAATGGACCGGTAAATTGAGAGCTTAGCCTTCTGACTCAGCTCCGTCTTCACCACGATGGTCCGGCACAACACCTGCAACACTGCTGATGCTGCACCAATCTGCCTGTTTTACCCTCACTTGTGAACTCCTCCACTTGGGAGGAACTCACCCTACCCAGAGGGAGCAGTCCGCCGATTTCTAGCAGGAAACCATAGCCTCAGGCTTGGAGGTGCTGACTCACGCTGACCACTTCACACTCAGCCGCAAGCCTCCTGCAAACTTAGAAATAATTTATGAGTGGACAGAAACCTTTACCTTAAGCGAAGAGGTGTGGTTGACCTTATTGCAAGGTAGAATGCATTCTTTTATAAGGCGTGATTGGCTGCCCTTTTGTGAGCTTGCAAGGTGTGGACATCCAATGTAAATGAAATGGCCTGCGTCACTATATGAGACTGTAAAAGTGCTGTAATTATTAGTGTAATTACTGCTGATGGAAGGTTGAGACAGACCCAAGTCATCACTGCTGCACTGTCGCATTTTCCAGTTGCCAAATATCTCAGTGTTGTGATCACTTTAATTTCTGGTGTTTTAGCGTGATTGTATTAGGTGGGAGATGTGAGCGCATCTCTAATGAGATTGACCACAGACATTATCCCTGCACGATCTTATCTGTAGCATTTCATTAACAGTCGCCTTTTGGAGACGATTTCTTCTGACACTGTCTTTCTAACTCGGAAGCGCCTTAAAAGTCCCTCACCCTACTAACAGTTTTTCACCTTAGGAGCTCTCTGAAGGACTAAGCTGCTTTGTGAATAACTTTTCTTTACCAGGATCCAGCCTTAACTGTAAGGGAATGACATCATAGTCATCACTGAGAGCAAGTCTTTGTACTAGAAAGCTTTGTGAAAATGGCCCTAGATATTATGAACCTAGGAGGTTTTTTTTCTAGTTTATCCAATTTCAAACTCATGAGTATTCATTTGGACTCATTAACACTTTAATCATGACTCCATTTGAAGGCACCATCAGTCTTGATAAAATTAAAATGGCACCAACCTCAACCTGGCACAGCAGCACATGAAAACCTCATGAGTGGTTCAAAGCACGTAATCAGAATCAGAAATACTTTATTGATTGCCTGAGGGAAATTGGATATCATCTGTCCTTGGATCCATTTATTGGGTCTTAATGCAGAAAAGCCACAATAATTGATGTTGTGTTATTCATGACATATTAATAAGATGATAAACATTAACCATTTTTAACCAAATCTCCTCTCACCATGACGTCTCAGTCCCAGAGGTTCCTACTACCTTTGAAGCTCAACGTAACTTATGTAGAAAAAAATATCAGTGAAATCTATGCCATGCTGCACAGTTTGACACATCTCCAGTATGGCACCCTGTTTTCACCCTATGCCTCAGTGAATTTTATTGTTAGAGATCCTTTTCTTTTCCCCCTTGTCGCCAAATTAATTCACATCGGTGGCTCCCCTGAGAGGAGGAAAGGCTTTGATGTTGTTGGACACAAACTGAGGAGATGTGATGTACTTCTGTGAGCTTTTGCACTTCAAGAACATCATCAATGAATCATCCTTTGCGCTGTCGCAGCAAATCAAATGTATCTTGCATCTCTCACCTTCGCCAGCCTGTTTGAGTCAGAGAGACTGAGCGAAACCTTTGATCTTATTCAGTCAACACAGGTTGGACTGGGCAGGTTCTGGCTCTGGATCAGGTCTCAGAGAGAGGAGAAACCAGATTTTCTATTTGAAATATGATTTCTGTGCTGAAATCTGGTGCAGCAGAAACATTTTGGAGGATCCCTCTTTGCCATTTTTAGAATTCATGTTTGATTTTGGAGCAGGCTAAGTTATAGATCGACTGTTTCACAGTGCGGCAGATAAACCTGCACCAAAAGCACCTTTTATAAACTATCTTACCTCCAATAGTGGCCGATGCCTGTGCAGCCTCCACTAGTGATACAAGGACGTACATCACCAACTGGAGCTCAAGAGGAGGTGTCACAGTAAAAAAAATCAGGTTCCATTTCTTGTGTGTGTATTTACAGAGACTGTAAAAATATAACATGATTTCTTTTGGCAGGACTGCAACAGTGGTCCAGTGCTAAAGTGCCAGAGTGAAGGTTTGTGTTTGTGAATGAGTGAATGCTGCCAGTGAAAGCCCTCTAGTCTTTCTGTACACAGTCCAGCAATATACAAAGAATGGACCTGGTCTTGTTTTATGTGTTTCATAAATCAATGAGAAAGTATTTGAGCATTTGGAAAATACAAAATTGCTGCATGCACTCTATAGTATCTTGTTTCAAGTTATGCTTGAATTTTTTACCAGTTACAAAATACTCAAAAGTAATTGAAATACATATCTCAAATACAAATAACAGAAATTCTGCCCATCTCTGATCACTGTTTTTCATGGAGGCCCCAGTGAATGAATAAATGGAAAAAAAACATAATAAAAAAACAAACAAGACAAATGTCCCTACCCCTTTCTTACATTTCTTCTTTTAACTCATATGTTATTTCAACAAATTCCCAAATTTATTTACAGCTAATATACAACTATCCTCTATTTACCACCCAATTGAGGAAATAAGTAATAAACCTAGTTTATTCACAGTCCAAGTACCATCCAGTGTTACAAAATAAATATGCACTCCCCTAACACAACTTTTCCTCGTCTACATATCTGCCAAAAATATCTTTTTGTATAGTTTTTAAAACTGATTTATATTTGTGCTTTGTTTCAACTCATCACGCAGCCCATTCCAGAAATAATAAACAAAAGTTGCTCCCACCTAGATTTTTTCTGGTTAGTTTGGTGTTCAGTTCCAGTTGTATATATTCATTTAGTTATTTATTACTCTGACTCAGATATTAAGTTCATTTCCAGCATTGTCAAAATGTATTTGCTTGGGTGATTGTCTGTTCCAAACTATTGTTATTATTTCGGCCTTTTAAAATCCACTATCTGTCCACCTCTTGTTTGAATGTCTTTTGAACACATCTCTTCCCCTTTTTTCTCTGCTCAAAACAATAGCCCCAAAGAAAAACCGTTTTTTATTAAAAGGGAAAAGGAGGGGGGAGAGGAAGATTAAAATCAGATGGAGTAGAAAATGATCCTTTTCATCTTTTATCTATCAGTGGTGTCCTTTGTGTATTGTCTAACAAACCCATGACAAATTTACTGTTGGCATTCAGTACAGAAACACAGGCAACACAGACAACAGAGTCCATTTTTCCTCATGTGATCGTGAAACAGAGACCTGCTCATCACAGAGATTGGTTGGGGGGGGAGGGCGATGGCGATCATAAAGCTTGTACTGCCTGCCATGAATCCTGTCTCCCCATTGAAACCTCTCGCTGTTCCCTGCTCCAGCAACAACCATCAATTTCCCTCAACTGTCCCTCAAGTGAAATTGATAAAAGTTCATGAAAACCTGACAGCTGAGTGTTCTTTCCAGCAACAAAGCAAAGGTGTGTTTCACACAGTGTTTTAGGGAAGTTATCATCGAGCGGCTGATGGGTCACAGACAGACAGGTAGACAAACAGAGAGACGGGCAAACAGACGAGCTGCTTCGTTTACAGACAGGCAGAATGAGAACAAGATAAAAATACAGTTCTAAAGATAGGCTGAAAACACACAAGCTGCCCTACGCAGACAGGTAAACAGATCACTTCCTTAAAGACAAGCCAGGGAATTCAAATCAAACTGATAATCCTTGACAACATAGATATTGATATGCTCCCATTAAAAGCACACCAGAGGCTGCACAACCAGCCATAGCCTGAACTAAAATGCATAAAATTGCACCCTTTTACTTCTGCATTAATGGACATTTAAATATGTAAAGTGCCTGCAGCATTTAAGGCTCATTAGAGACAGATATAACAGATAAATCTAAACATTTTAATTAACTATAACACGGTAAGGAGGTATTTATAACAAGGCAAGAATCTAAAAGTTCTGAACAAGTATAGCACAAAATAGATTGATTCCCCTGAACAACACGCTCACTAATGGCAGCATAATGGTGTTGTGTGATGTGCCCTTTTCATAAGCTAATGAGAAATGATTTTTTAAAAATGTAAATCTCATCTACAATGTGTCTTGAGGCTAAGACCCTTGGTCTGATCAGTAATGTGATTTGTGTGGTGCATGCTTGGCCTTATGCCATGGCATTATCCAAACCCATCAATTAACAGCAGATCATTATAATTTTATCAGGGGGTGGAGGTGTTTGTGAGGGCCGAGAGTCAAAAGGGGAAACTGACTGATGGAATGGCATTAATACTCGGATGAGGAGGGAAAGCACTGATGCAATGTAAAGGCTGTGACTGCTTTACATTGCAAGCACACTAATATGTTGTGTCTGTCACAGTTCCCTGCTCCAACATGGGACTGTTGATGTACACCTGACCTGCTCATATAATGTATTCCATCTATTGAATAATGCAATGCAACCACACATTACCATACACCTGATCACCAGTGGTCATGAACGAGAGGGATCAGACAGTCCAACACTGGCTCTGCAATGAGACAATATTAAAAAGCACATCAAGAAACATCGAACACACCACTGGCTGAAACCGTTGAATTATTTCTGCGGTCTCATTTATAAACATTACATACACACAAAACAAGGCCTGAAAGAGGTGTGTGCCACTTTCAACACACAAGCTGTGATTATAAAAACAGACTTGATGGGAGAAACTTTGGCCCATGCTCACGAACCTTTTGGAGACTGGAGCCTGATTGTAGAAACTATTGATTATTTTTTGGAACACACCATTTTTGGCTTTTGTCCACACATACATTTTAAGTATGGATCCCACGCATTGTTTAATAAATGAGACCCCTGGTCACTACTGATGGAAGCCGACTCACATCATGTGTCAATACACAACTAAACCAACGTTTCTCAACCATTTTGACCTTGCGATGTGCACTTGTGACCCAGGTTACTGATTACATGTCTACCAGTTGAGACCAGTAGGGCTATTCTCCCCACCTTGGGGAAGGAGAGCCCCTTTGTGCGGAGTCTGCATGTTCTCCCCATGTCAGCATGGGTTTCCTCTGGCTTCCTCCCACAGTCCAAAGACATGCAGTCTAGGTTAAATGGTGATTCTAAATTGTCCATAGGTGTGAATGTGAGTGTCAGTCGTTGTCTGTCTCTATGTCTGTCAGCCCTGTGATAGTCTGGCGACCTGTCAAGGTCACCCAGTATCAGCTGGGATAGGCTCCAGCCCCGTCCCCCCCCACCCCCATCAGGATAAGGGATTACATAATAGAGAAAGAGCGATGCATATTTCAAATGCTTGCAAATATTTTTATTCTGATCATAAGCTACCACTGGCAGCTTGTAGCAATTTTCTTGCACGTTACCCAATGCATGTGTTGACATTGTATGTTTCTTAAACACACCTTAAATGTCATTGTGACATCTCCGACAAGTTCATTTGTTTTTATTGGCTCTCTTGCATGATATACACTTAAGTGAGGATTTGATCTTGAAGTGCTTAAAAAAATTCAATGGGATCGTGAGAACCGGAAATATTCTACTTCTTCACAAAGGTGGCAGGGCGTCATTCCAGCGTGCTCATGCAGCACAACACCTACTGTATGCTTCTGAGGCGTTGCAAGCAAGCTGGAGGAGACCACCCAGTGTACATTTGTGCAGTGCTGAGAGAAAATTAAGAAACTCTGACAACAGCACAAGAAAGTTGTTGATCACAATACGGACAGAAATGTTTTATTGGCTCACAAGCACAAGCAAATCCCTGCTACACTGGGCTGTTGCATCGAGTGAAACCGAGCCAAGCCAGCACACTGTGGCTACAGCTCTACCAAAGATATATTTTTCCTCTTTTGATTTATCTGAATAATTTTCAAAAGGCCTGAA
Organism: Chaetodon striatus; assembly: GCA_029783705.1. NCBI lineage: Eukaryota > Metazoa > Chordata > Actinopteri > Chaetodontiformes > Chaetodontidae > Chaetodon > Chaetodon striatus. The sequence goes on along the minus strand of JAPZEB010000025.1, from coordinate 8,072,293 downwards.
CTGTCTTAATTATCCAGTGTTTCACATGAAAAAAACAAATATTGTTGAATTATTTTGAATAGCAGAAACATAATTTTGCTGCTCTACTGTCATGTTAATCTTCTGGAGACCGCTCAGGTATAACCTGTGGTCTTTTATGGGGATCTGGACTAAATTCACTCCTAGTTAAACCAGGGAGACTTATCATGTTCCAGAGGTTTAGAAAAAAAAGGCAAAAAGACAAACAACTGATGACAATGGTGCCCTGTACGAGTCACTTGGAGCAGATAGGCTGAACAATTTGTTCACTGGTACATCTTGATAACCAATGTTTTTCTATCCATATTCCACTCATGCAAAATGTTGTTAAACTGGTCTCACAGAGGGAGCATCAGGTCAGAGCACAGACAAACCCATGCTACTAGAACATGCTGCTGCCAGAATAAACACTGACTTGACAGGACCTTGCGTGGCTGTGCTTGGCTTGCTTTGACCGCAACATTTTTGTTTTCACAAAAACACAGAGATGAAAAGGGCAGCTCACAGAAAGTGGAGGACAACTCTGCCCAGTGGCGAGACTGTCGGCATTGCAGGGCGCGTGCAGGACTACAGAGAGGAACCGGGCCTCTTGAGGACCAACTAATACCTCCTGTCCATTCAATCACAAGATAGCTTTATTGCATCAGTCCTGTTCGAACTCTCAGATGACGCGCTCAAGCCCTGTGTTTTGATTTCTTGCCAATGCAACAACCTTTTCAACTTCCATGAAAGGTGAAGAATAAGGCCTGTGTAACACTGGAGCACAGACTTCAGCTCACATCATTGTAGAAGGCTAAGGCAGGCAAGAAGTAGCCGAGTTGTCAAAAGGCAGGTGGAGGGTCATGTGAACAGATGCAATGAAGGCCGTACATCAAGGCAACAGTTATCCTTTATAAGAGATGACAATAAGAAGCAGAAAAACTCACCAGTGGTGGCTGGTGGACAGGTGAGAAATAGCAGGTCTGAAACAACTTAAGGTAGAGGAGGAAAAGAAAGATGTCAGGGTTGCTGTCTCCATGGCAACCTGTCTTTTCAACTAGTCTCAAGTTTTTATATGCACAGCACTTACAGAGAAGCAGTTGTTGGCAATGAAAATGTTCGATCTCAGGCTCCCTGCCACATTGCTCATCAAGTTAAAATATAGGGATAAAATGTACAGATATAAAATATAAAATAATAGTAGACAGGTGTGCAGTAATTGGAAATGAATAAACTGAATGTAAACAGGAATGTAGTAAATGTATATGCATGATGAGAGGTGATAAATGTGTCCAGAGCTGTAAACTGTTCTTGAAACAGTGAGTATAAGTGTATTACCAAAGACCTGGTGGCTGATATACTGTAAGCCTATCATGTTCAAAGTCTGAAATGAGACAGAAAAACATTTTACATGGTCACACAAATGTAATTATCCTTCAAACTGACTGTGCCCAAAATAATTTTTAGGGTGAAACTTTATTTAAATGATCCATTTGCCCAATCCACGCCAGCATTAGTCTTTGCATGTAGCGTGTTAGCTTTCATTTGTGTTTAATGGCATCATCTCTGTGATTGAAATGAGACCCAAACTGTTTTGTCATTGTAAAATTGCTCTGGCTCAGTTAATATAAATATAAATTTATGAGTCCATGTTAGGGCCAACTTTAATGTGTTAGGCCTTGAGTAAATCATCGATTATTAGAGTACAGACAGCCCATATCCAGTGAACTTAGCTGTGAGGGTTTTAATGCCAACCTTGTCAATTTTAACTCAACATTGGTGAGTGATGTGGATCTGCAGCAGCCACCTTGGAGAGCTCGGGATGATACAGGCTAGTGACAGAGTTTACCGCAGGCCCCATGCGTCATCCTGGGTTGACAACCGCTATCCATCATTCTTCCCAGGGAGGCAGGCATATTGGACATTTCATGCGTGGATAAAAGACAAAATACATCACAACAGAATAATGCCTAAATGAATGCAAGTCCCCTCCGGGCCTCTCTAAGGATTCACAAATCAAAACGTGACAATTTAAAGGCACAAACCAGCTTCCAGCCCGTAGCCTGTGTAATATTTTACTGATCTGCGCTTCACCTTGGGAATCAAATTATGAAGGAGTCATAAAATGTGCCCTCCAAAAGGAATAAGGTGTCCTCCAAGTCACAAGTCCATTTGTTCCTATTATTGCATTTTCAGAGAGGACTCTGGATTCTTTTTTCTCTTTCTCAGGAGTCAGCATTGTCTGTTGTTATACTGGTAGATATTTGTCCGGATTTGCAGAGTACAGTGACCTATTTCTCAAAACATCTGGCAAGGCTATAAATAAGGATATAACCTCCTATGTAATGAACCCCGACCCTAAAGAGCACGTCTTTTAATCACAGTCCTTCTGAACAAACACTGCTTTGGAAAATATGACAGCACTTACAAGAGTCAGCACTGCAAACAATGCAGTGTTACAGAGCACAGTAACAGTCTTACAAAGTAACACCACTAACACATGCAAATACAGCTTATTACCATCTACATATTTCAAAAAAAAAAGGCAAAAAGAAATGTAGTGCTTGAGAAAGGGTGGAACTTGTCACAAGGACAGCCCACACACTGAGTCTTTTAAAGTCCATTGTCAAGGAGGCAAAGTCTCAGGCACATTTTCAGTTTAATAACTTAATAGTTAGTTTTGCAAGACAAAGGTGAGGCATTTGGGAATATTTTGTACAGCAGGGCCTCTCAAAGTCTGGACTGAACAATAGGTTTTCACTGTTATCAAACCCAGCACACACCTTGTGTTATTATTACCATGCGCTACAAAGTGCAAAGCTTTCAATTTACTGGTCCATCCACGTCCCAACCCTTACCTATGGTCATGAGCTCTGGGTAATGACCAAACAGAATAAGATTGTGGATACAAGCGGCGGAAATGAGTTTCCTCAGAGGGTGGCTGGGCTCAGCCTTAGAGATAGGGAGCTCGGACATCCGGAGGGAGCTCAAAGTGTAGAGCTGCTGCTCCTTCACGTCGAAAGGGGTAAGTTGAGGTGGTTCGGGCATCTGATCAGGATGCCTCCCGTTTGAGGTGTACCAGGCATGTCCCACTGGTAAGAGGCCCAGGGGTAGACCCAGATCATGCTGGAGGGATTACATATCTCATGTGGCCTGGAAATGCCTTGGGGTCCCCCAGGAGGAGCAGGAAACATTGCTGGGGAGAGGGACGTCTGGGGTGCAGCCCCCTCGTCCCAGCCCCGGATAAGCTGATGGAAATGGATGGATGGATCTTACGAAGTGTAGCTGAGACAAGTTTGCTGTTGATTGATGAATTTGTTAGTGGTGTTAAATATACAGTGTACTTGGAGGTCATTCACAGTGATCCTGTCTCCAGATCAATGTAATTCTAACCCCCCCCCATCATTAGCATAGTAGTCATGGCAACAGCAACTACGGCCACAGATACAGAACGTGTAAAACTTAGTCTCTACAACTAGTGCAAATGTAGTTGTGAGAGTATGTCTGAGTCAGAAATAATAACAGTCTGAGCTGTGCCTTTCTCAGTTTCATGCTGGCTTTATGACAAGCGATGAGGCATTAATTAATTGCGATTAACTGTGCCTAGGTTTAAGCAACTGATTGCTGGCAAAAAAAAACACCATCTCTCCCACCAGGCTGGAATATATTTTGGCTGTCTTGACTGTCTTGAACTTGGATTTAAGTTGCTTAAAGGGGATCTATTATGCTTTTCCACATTTTGTATCAGTTATATTCTGTTACAGTGACAGATATTCATATTAAACATGAGCAAAGTTTCAGACACTGAGCTAAACATGTAAAAGTTTTCCCTGTGAGCAAAAACCTCAGGTTTCAGACTGTTCTGAATAT
>JAPZEB010000025.1:7963833-7984406 GCA_029783705.1 Chaetodon striatus | reverse complement strand
GTGTGTGACGTGCACTTGTAGATAAAATATAGGCCTATATTAATGAAGGTTCATTAGTACGGTTTGTATTTCTGTGTAATGTAGCACAGTGTTAACAATGTTACTGACACTATTCTTTCTCAGACCTTGAACTCAAACCATTGTGTTGCCCCGCCCAAAATATATCATTTAATAATTACATTAATATCGTAAACGTGCGGGTGACTAGTCGACTAATGGCCCTAAATGATGACTATTGGTTGACTAGCAAAACACCTCAGTTGGGGGCAGACCTTGATTTTGGATATCGTAATATTGTAAGTGTTGTCGTTTCCTGGTTTCAAAGGCTGCATTACACTAAAGTGATGTAATTTTCTGAACTTGCCAGACTGGTCTAGCTGTTCTGTTATTTGTCTCTACCTACTTAGTCATTATATCCACATTGCTGAGGATTATTTATATCACTGTGTAAACATTTATTAACACCAACTGCTTTGGGAAGTGAATGGCAACCTTTTTACAAACAAAATACATTTAGGTCTCAACTATGTTTTCTTTTTACCAACCTGTTTCCAGCCCTACCTGCTTTTTGCCTCACCACACGAGTAAATTTCATCAAGCAAAATCCAGTCTTACTGTGTTCTATTGATTCCCCGCTAAACAGTAATGACTATGGATCAAATATTTATGTATTGCCCAATATTTGAACAGTAGTTAGAATAAGAAGTGACAGCCCTAAGTGAAAGAGGCTGTCAGTCTCTCTAACACTGCACTCTGCTCATACATCTCGATAGTAGAAATCATTTAAAGTCTATCACCACTTTTCTCTTAAACCAATAACCCTTCCCTCTTCCTGCTGCATCCCATGAGATCTCCTCATTTTCCAGCAGCAGTCTGTTGCTGTTGAAGGTGGCAGAGATCCAGAGCCGCAGCAGCAGAGGGAGAGTCTTTATGGTATCCGTATTTAAGACACAACTAAATAGCAGCCACTTTACGCACATGCAAGAGCAAATCTCACTTTCTCTCCCTCTCCTTCCTGCAGACAGCTAATCCAAGAGCTTTAATGAGCGAACAGAAACCTGGTGGATGACTATGAAAGAGAAAGCCAGCGAAGCCTTTTGGGCCTGCAGATCAAAAGTATTCCAAGCGTATCAAGGAACCTGTTATGTGGTGAGTCACATTATCTTACTGGAGAAGCGAAGGCGAGTGAACACTTGAAGATGAATCCTCACAGCCCACCCAACAGAGGAGGGGGTGAAAAAAAAAGCTTGAAATTAGCAGAGGAGATTATTGTCAGGGCCAAGACAGATGCCAGGAAAGAGAAGAGATCAAACAACGGTCTTTCCAAAAAATAAAGGCAGGATTGTTGCTGGCAACGGCTCCTCTCCTTTTTCATCCTCTCCTTTCTTGCATTTTTCTCCTGGGTACATCTACAGCAACTCCTCTACTCTTCCTCATTTAAAGGTTGGAGCCTCAGTGGAATTGCCCGTGGACTTCGTTGTTTTATCACCCTGTTTACTCTTCTATACTTCATCTCCATTTCCTCTCATCTCTTTTCTTTTCATTCTCTGTTCTGAACTACAGTAAATTTTGACTATCAGTATCTAACACTGAGAGACACCTCCATGTCTGCCATTGCTGCCTACAGCTGTGAGACATTGGAGAATAATCGGGGACTTTAATTCCTCGCTGCTCCTTATTAGGGCCTGTCGTCTCTCTGTTGAGGTGAAGCCACCGAGAACGATTTTGCTTTTGAGTCGGGGCAAAATTAAAATGCCTGAGGCCTTTTTAATTTACAGTATCGCTCTCCTAGACTCGTAATGTTCTTACTCTGAATGCCACCATAACCTCTCTTAACAAGACAGATAGAGTGGACCGCAACGGTGATGGACCATAACATTTCACTGGGTTTTCTTGATAGTAGTCAGCAATTACTGTGTCTAAGCACATTAGTATTTGGATCCAAGAATAAAAAAAACAAATAAGTGGAAGGATGCGAGATTTAGTAACACTTTATAAAAAGGTACACATATTTGCCATTAACTAGTTGCTTATTTGCATGTATAGTGGTAGCATATTGGCTCTTTATTAGTCATTATTAAACACTTCTTAATACCTTAGTCTGCATGAGCATATTTTACACCTACTAGGCCAATGACTAAGAGTTTTCCCTCAATGACTTCCTAATAACAGCTTATTGATAGTAAGTAAGGAAGTTACTGTACATAAATTGTGATCTCAATATGCTTTGTTTCTGTAGTAAGGCAGTATATAGGGTCTGTTAATGCAGTCGTGCTATGATGGATTTACTCAGTGTGAAGAAGAAGAAACTTTAAAGTTGGGAACATGTGTGGGTTAGTAAGTCTCAAACTACTCGTGAATAAGTTATAAGCAAGACCTGACTTCAGAATAGGGAACATATTCGAGTTAGACAGACCTAGAGTTATTTGGACACTATTTACACTTGTACTTTTGTGTTTTGTTACATAAGAATAAATTATATTTGTTAAGTGTTATTAAGGGAGAATGTGGTACGGCCACCTTATAAGGCCCACTGTGAGGAACGCATATGAAGATTGTAAGTCATGTACAACAACTTCCTTACCTCTTTTCAAGAGGCAGTAATCATAAGGTTAGTGAAGGGAAACTCTGGTCATGAAGAATAAGGGCTTTATAATGACTTATAAAGAGCTAATATGCCACTAGTTAATTGTGAAATGTGTACTTATTAAAGATAAGATTTTAACAAGTTTTAAGAAAGTTAAATTGTAAAATGTCATCATGTTTTCAACAATCATTTACTACTCAACAAGATCTTGTGTAGTTAGAGTTTAGCAACCTGATTTAAAACTGACAAGACCCAACAACAGGTCATGTGATGGGGCTGGGTTTTTTTTTCCCTTCAAAAAACAGTTTCTCTCTCTCTGTTTCTGGCTCTAACAATCATTACAAGGTAAGCAGATACACAATGCCAACTGGGAAAAGAGACAGTGTAGACAAAGCCTTGCATAGAACCTGGTGAGCCAGTGCTCAGTAATGGATAGGGCTGGGTAATGTTTAAAAACATTATTATACGGTTACTAATACCAGTATCCTTAAAGTTATACCAATACCAACAGAGTACTTCATTTGATACCTATGACGTTAATGGAGTTGCTTATTGTACAGCCATACGTTGCGGGGCGACTGTGGCTCAGAGGTAGAGCAGGTTGTCCACTAATTAGAAGATTGGCAGCTCCTCCAGTCCGCATGTCAAATTATCCTTGGGCAAGATACTGAACCCAAAATTGCTCCTGATGGCTGTTTCATCGGTGTGTGAGTGCGTCTGAATGCTTACTGAGTAGCAGGTGGCACCATGTATGTTAGCCTCGACCACCAGTGTGAATGTGTGAGTGTGTGAAAGTGCTTTGAGTGGACAGAAGACTAGAAAGGTGCCATACAATGCAGTCCTTTTACTATTTACCATATTTTCCAACATTTTGGTGGCAAATTGGCACGCTCCACGTCACCACACTACAAGTTGTTTGTAGCTGCTGCTAAGGGAGCGTGAGCTCCTCAACATGGACAGTTTTGAGAGTCTGCCCGGCTAACACGCACAGTGACAAGGCTAGCTGTTAGCATCGTACGTCTGGCATTACCTAATGGTTACTAATGGATTTAATGAGAGTCGAGCCATTCACTGTCAGGTTCAGTTTGTGTTGTTAGCTGCTGCTGTTGTGTTAGCTTGTGCTAACCAGGCAGACGATGAACTGACCGTTTGCCTTGTAAAGCGGCCTCGAGACAGCAGCAACAAAAAGTTTTGCTGATCTTGGAGTCGAAACGATCTGGAATCAGACCCCTGGTGCAAAAAGGACTGAATGCAGATATCGCTTGACTGAGAAGTTTTGACACTACTTGGTACAGGTTTATTTCGGTCGATACCTTAAAGTATTAAGTACAGATACCCAGCCCTTGTAATGGATGAAATAAAGCAAATACTTGCAAAAGTAGAAATCTACAACGCTTCAGTGAAGGCCATTGCTCTATAGAAATGTTGTGACCTTGTTGTGCCAACAGATAATACCCACCAACCTTCCTCCACAACTTCAACAGTAGTCTTAAGGGCATCCTAACTGTGCCTGAGCAAAACTCTGTTCTCAATTATAACAGTTTGAACTGTTGTTAAATTCAGCTCATGTTTTAGGGCAAAATTGATCTACTGACTAGGATGGCAGATACTTTATTATTTATTTATGCAATGTGTGTATTTGACACTAAACCTATGGGGCTTATCAGTTAGTAAAAGTTATGTACAGTATGTTTTGTGTTGGTCTAATGTCAGATTATTTATCTTCTTTGAGTAAGCCAGCCCAAAGCAAGCATAAAACATTGTCTTTAAAGAAGAAATAATAAAGTCATGTTGGTTAATAAAGGTGCGGGGATTGGTCAGGTTCAGGCCTCAGATTTAAGCCCATGCAGAATTCCATCTCTAAAAAACATTTTAACACCAACACCAGCAAACCTTAGACATAAAGGGCCACTCTCTGCTCCTACTGTGCGATGACGTTGACATATGCATTTATATCAAAAACAAAATGAGCACTCCCTTTGTTGCCCTCTTCCTGGATGTCATTGAGCCACATGAGCTGAACTATTGTGCAGCCTCTCAAAGCACAGAGTCTCTGCACACTCTAAATACCCGTTTTCAACATTTCTGACATTTCCACTCACCTGAGCGATCGTAGCTCTCGTGGCATGTGTGTGTGATCTCGGCAGCCAGGTCCAGGTAGTGTTGCCTCTTCTCCGGAGCTCCGTCGTCAGCCCCGATGCCGATCATGCCCCCAGAGAAGCAGGCCAGGTGGCCCATCTTGTGGTCCAGAATCCCTCCCCTCCACTCGGCCATGTAGGTGAGACCACCAGGTGATTTTTGCACCAGGTTAGCTTCAATCGCCTGCAGCAACACACATGGACAGGAGTGTTTCAACCAGAATTTTCTTTAGGTTGCAGTATGTAAACTTAATTCTTATTTGAACTGAATATGCTTCCTAAGTATTGCAATACTTTGTTATTGTCACAGCAGTGGTTGCTATAGCAGTTAGCAACACCAATTTAACCTAACCAATACACACCACCTACCAAGACCATATGTGCTGCAATGAGCAAGTCATTTTGATCTGCCATTTAAGAAAAGTCAGAATTAGAGGTTTAACCTTGAAAGATGCAACCTTCCTAAATTCCCTATCAACGAATCAATACACAGTGTTTTCTATAACAGCATGTTTATGTGCATTCCCCGTGTGTCTTCACACATGGGGAATGAGTCCAACCTGGCTGCTACACTGTAAATGTCTGCATTTATGTGTTAAATTATGCATGTGCTATATAGCAGGAAGGAAAACCTCTGAAGGATTTCATCTGATACCCTGTGAAGAGGAGGTCCAGTACAGATCCTTTAATAAATGATCAAAAAACACAACAGGCAGATGGACGAGGCAGAGAAAAAGGAATGGGAAATCTCTTGATCGGATTTTTCTTTCTTCAGAGAAATCTGCAAAGTTAGGTTTTGTGTATTGCTGCCTCTGTGCAGCTTTTCCTGTCAGCGCTTTATGTTTTATAAGACAGAATATAACAGCAACAGAAGGACATCTCATGAGATCATTTCTGAACAACTCATCATTCCCTCTCTTTTACAGATTTTGTTTTTTCTCTCTCGTCTCACTCTTATCTATTCTGTTTGGCTTGATGCTCGTTTTGCATTTAAATGCAATGCAGTGTAAACCAGTGGCTCCAAACCTGGGGTGCAGACCCTTAAAGGGGCAGCAAGGCCTTCTTGATTTTAAAGGATTTAAGAAAACCTTTTAAAAATTTGAACAATAGGCCTGTATCTCAGTATTTCATTTACTTAAAACAAAATGAAATGTTATTTTTAAAGTTTAAATTATTATTCAAGAGATAGACTTAAAAGAAATCTCACAGGATAAGGGCACGGCAAAGACCTGAACTAAAGCTTTATTCACACTGCCTTCCTTCTCTGCTAAATAACCTTGTCTTGTATTAAAAGAGTATGCAGTTAAACTAACCAAAGAGCTAATAGGACAGTGGCCAAGCCTCAGGGAGAGGAAGACACTGAATTTGTCAAAAACGAAGCCTATTAAGTATGTATTATAGTTAGGGGGAAAATCAGACAGAGAATCCTGTGAGAACTTCCTATTAAAACTTACTAAAATATTAGGGGAACAAATTTCAAGTGCAATGTTCTCAGGAAATAATCTGCCTAAAATCCAACCCATCCAAAGAGTCTAAAGCCAGAATGTTTCAAGTCACGAAAGTGGCTCTCTAATAACGTGGCTAGATCTCCATGGTAACTTGTGCTGCATGGCTAACTGGGTGTGGGACCAGTTTTTGTTTGGAGTTTTGACTTGAAATCAGCTAAAAGGGGCCTTTTGTAGCTCCTCTGAGTAGCGTCAATCTATGGTCAATGTCAGTATACAGTATGAGCGATACAGAGCTGAGCTGAGCTCACACTGGCTGTTAAAGGAGCCTTCTTTAAAAATCACAGGTAGCATTATAGATGGATAGTTCACCTTATTATTAATCAGGATGACGTTTACTTGCACATCTTTGAATATTTTTTTTGTGCTTGGTCCTGTTTTGTTTAAGTTCCTTTTACAGTACTGGTATATAACAGCTAAAAGAGCATCAATTAGCAAATAAATTAGTCTATTGGTATTCATCACAGATAATTCAATCAATAAAAATCATTTCACTTTGATTTTTACAGAAACTAACGTGATTTTTGCATCTTCTTCATTGTGGGACTGTGTCACTGTACGTAAATAGTAAAGCATTTAACTCTGCTGCCTCATGTTCAAAGTTTAAGAGCTGTACATTAACTTGTAATAAGTAACTCTCTGACAGCATTTCTCTCTTGCTTTAATTGAAACAACAGTTGCTTTTTACTGTAAAACTTTTTTCTCCTCTTCAAAGGAAGAAATAGGCGGCACAAGATTGATGTATTTTAAGAGGCAAATGATGCGCTGGTCATTTAGCTCGTTTTATGGGAACATGCACAGAGCCTAGAGAAAGAAAGCTTGGGTGAACAGAGCAAGTTGATAACCACCGTCATAGCACCGGTTATGTCTGACTAAAGCATTAGGGTTTGTTGAGCCAGCTACGTCAAAGAAAGCCTGAACCTGTCAAGCTCGCTTTGTGGCACAGCCTTCAGGACTCCTTAAGAACCTACACCACATCTTTCACATCGGTCTCTATGCGTTACGTTAACACACATCTTTGAGTCCATATCTCTGTACATTGCATAATGTTATATTATACATACTATTTTAAATTGTATTTTATACATATTTTTGTTTTGTGTGTGTTTTTTAAGTCTACATATATGTTTCCTGTACACCAAAACACTAAAGCAAAGTCCTTGTATCTGAAACATACTTGGAAATAAACCAGATTCTGATTTTGAACACAGGTTTGTGATGTTCAGCAGCAACACCCCACAAAGTGCTGATAATTAAAGGTGTAAATTCCTTTTTGAATTTCAGGTCCAATCATTTAACAGTTTTTTGCAGCCTTTTACAGGTTGACCTTAGAAAGAAAAGATGAGTAAATTAAGACATCCTCTCTCAGATTCATAAGCGAAGAACATTTTGTTCGTGGAGTGGGATATTTCAAATTACCTGACAGTGACAACCTGAACTGTTTTACTTTTATCCTTCCTCCTACCACTGTACGAGAAACCTTTGATGATAAACGAGGGTTGATGAGGATGCAACCTGCTGAGGACAGAACAAAGTAATGTGTATAATATGAAGTCTTATAAATACCATGTTCTCTAAAAAACAACATTTCTCTTGGGGGCTGAGACTGATGATTTTCCTGCTAATTAGCTGTTGTTAGCAGTAATCATGGCATAGTATAATTGGAAAAATGTTTTCTCATTCAACACTGTGTTTTAATTAGTAATCTACTTTTATTTGAATGCCAAAGATAATGAGTTGTGCTGCGCCTTCACCTTAGATCCCTGTACAAACACACAGTATATAACTTAATCTGATAGCACGGGGGTCCCTGGCCATTTAAATACCAAGTCACAGGGGAGAAGGAGAGTCTGTAATTAGCCGTTATGCCTCTGGCTTGACCCTCTGATGAGAACTGAGGAAATCTCAATGGCAATCTTAAATTATTGTCTGTGATACTGTAATTGTAGCCGGAGGGAATGTGCTTTACTCTGACATTATCTCCATTAAAGACAAAAACAGACATATTCTGATGTATTTTTTATGCCTGTGTGTGCACTGCAGCGGGTTCATTTTTCTGCAGGTAGTGGGAGTGCTCTAAATGCAACACGGCAGTGTATAAATACACAAGTCAGTTGCCATCTAATCACAGCTCTAATCACATTACGCAATACCAGGAAGCTTTCCTTTTCGATATTATCTTCCTTCTGTTCCCTTATGACCACTGAGAACATCTCTGTCACAAAAATACTCCCGCTGTATATAATCATGGTATGCTGCTTTGAATAAAAGCTTCCATTACAGCTCTACATCCTCTTCTGAATAAGACCCGCTGACTTTCAATAGGAGAGAGACACATCTATACATGTATGCATAATAGCTCTGTTTTGAGTGACGAGGGGACACTCTGCTTGGCACTCTCACTCCATTACTTTTATTTTTAGTACAGTATAGACACTTTCAGACATGCAGCTTGTTTTGTAAATGTGTTGGCAATTTAACACATCAATCCAATTTCTAAATTAGCACCTATGTCACTTTTACTTAAAAGTTTTGACAGCAGTGTTACTGGGTTGGACGTTGCTGTAAAACTTCTAACACCGCTCAAGACTGAAGTTAATGCTGTCAGATAGACATTAAGACCACAGCAGCATGAGATGAAATATGCACAAAGAGAGACGTCTTTTTTTCCCACTTTTTCCACCCTTGATGTGAGGCAATATTATTTTATGAATTTCCTGGTTCAGTAAACATCTAGCTTTATATTAAACTTGTGAGTAAACAGGAATTAAAAAACAACTTAACGTCTTGTCACTCACTGCTTTTGCACTCTTAGATTTTGTAAAGCAGGCAGCAGAATTCGCTCCCTAATAATGTCAAATGATGAAATTGATGAGACATTTTACGAGGGGATTCATTGTGAGAAGGGAGGGGGCAACGCTATCGATCAAGCAGTCACAATCACGATGGTCATTAATTAAGGTAACTCAACGCTTCCTTTTGCACGCCATCAGCCAAACAGCAAGAAAATATCGTGGCTCTTTACAGAAAATTCTGAATAAAGCCATGAGGAATATTTCAGTAACTGACACTGATGTCTGAATGACAAAAACCAAGCACTGTGACAGATGACTGACCCCAGCAATGTTACATATACAACGTCTGAGAGGGGTTCAAGATGATGCATCCTTCACCTAGCCTTCAACTGTCCTCTAAAACTTTAAGTGACGTACCTGCTGTCCTCTCGTTGTTCGTCTCGGGTGTAAAGCACTTTGTATACTTTGTTTGATCACAGGCTTATGCAAATGACTGTAACTATTATCATTTGATCCAACGGCAGCCATGCCTGAGCGTGAAATGTGAGATTAAAATTTCCATACCTCCAGCGCGCTGTAGTACATCTTCTTTGCATCGTCGTCCGTCTTGTCTGACATCAGATATGATTTGATCAGATACTCGTAGAAACTATCCCCGAGGCCACCGATGGAAACGTGATCTAAGAAGGGGAAAAGGAGGTGAACAAGGCTGAGTGAAAATATTCAGCAGGGTCATACACAGGTCTGTATTCAGGGTATCTGACGGTCTTGAAAAAGGCTTAAAAACCATAATGGTGTACAGTTTCCTCACAAAAAGAAAGGACATGTTTTTGTATGCAATTTTAGGGTTTTGGGAGAACTCAAAGTGGGATTACTGTGACAGTGGACTGCGCACAGGAGCCTGTTCAGTCGCCACCATCAAACACTGTCACTCCTGCTAGCTACAGTACTGAGGAAGTTAATTGCCTCATAATGGGTGAGCGTTACTTTTAGCAACAACTCAACTTATTTTCATTGGTTTATTAATTCATTATGTATTGCATATGCAGGTTGAATCAATTTAATGAATTACACTATTAGAAAAACAACTGAAGATCCATCTTATTAAAATGACCTTTGTCCCACCCTAAATTGTCTAGAGCTTGTTCCCTGGTATGTTTCTGTTTGAAGCCTCAGTAGCCTGTATTTGCTCTATGCTTTACTTTCTCTTTGTTGCTTTGTTTTATCTGTTATATGCCTTTGTTTTTATTGATTGCATGTTTTATTGTTTGATTGCTTGATTGTATTTTGTGAAGCACTTTGTGAATTTCATTTCTGTGAAAGGTGCTATATCAAATACATTTTATTATTATTAGAAATTATTGTTATGTATTGCTGGGAAGTACTGAAAAATATACAATAAGCTTAGTCCACATGAAAACGAGTATTTTTGAAAACCGGGTTTTACCCTCTATCTTAATAAAAAAAATTGCGTCCACACACAGTTTAAAAAAAAAAAAATCTCCATCCAGATGAAAATGCAAAACACAACTTTAAGAGCATGCCAAACTAACGAGCAGCAATATAACTGTGACCCTAAAGCCATTCACACAAGAAGAAGAGGATACTGGCCAATCAGCAACCTGAAAAAGATATTACTGGAGGTCTACCTGGAGTAGTGACCTCTGAGTGCATTCTGATGGCTCTGTGCCTCAATATACCTTTATAGTGACTGTTCAGCTATGAGTGAACATGTACAAAGGTTAGGTTAGGTTGGATCCAGAAGTTTTTTGGTCATGTTTGCCATTGCACAAAATGGCGCCTTATTTATAAAGCCTCACAAAGAAGATAAATGGCACAAACTTTGATGTATAAAGCAAAAAACTGACTTTTCCCTGTCTACACATCAACACTGAAAATTCTTAAAATCCTTAGCCTGGACAGAGGACAGAGGATGATTGTGTAAACACAGCCTGTTGGATGGTATTTGAAATGGGTGGAGTAGGCTAATTAGAGTTTTGTGGTGGTGTTGTATTGTTAACGTTTGCACAAAAAAACCCTTTATCAATCTTTCTTTCTCTTGCCTGCTCACTTGCTTGCTGGATAGACTGCATATGAGCGCATGTGGGAAGCTACACGTAGCATGCGTTCAGTTCTTGTGTATATGAAATAAAACCCTACTGGCGCCACTGTACAATTTCATTATGTTTTACCTTCGACATTTGCAGTTTAACTGAGAAGGTAAAAGCTTTATTTACGCTGCATTTGGCTGAACTTTCAGTGCCCTTTGTATTGTGTACTACATGCTTTGTTTGCGTGGATTTCTCACTCTCAAAACAGCCTTATAAAGCAGAAGAGAACAGTCTGTACATAGGAGACAATATTTCATACGTAGAAGTTAGACTTTTGGCCAACACTGCCTGCAAACAAAAACAAATAAATGAATAAAAAGTAACCCTGCTTTTCATGGCTTTCATACCATTTGCATCAGCCATGACTTAACTTTTTAGAATATTCCACGTGTTTGAATAACGACTGACTTAAGACAGCTCAGACTGAGTCTTATGACCCTCTTACACCAAACGATCAAGATCACTTGAGCGAGCGACAACTCCAGAAAAATAAATCATGATTATTCTGACATTGTAAAATTGTCTGCGACAGTGAAATCACTTGAAAAGTTGTTTGGTGTAAGGCTGGGCTGGTTTACTGAAATCGCAGTCGTGTCTTGTGGGAGAACATCAAAAATATCTAACTGCATTTTTCATTTTGTTATCTAAATTTTGTCACTGTTGGCTTCTCTGGTTAATCCATGACGTGCACGACCATGTACCGTGAACCCACGCGCTCTCTGTTCTCTGAAGGGAGAGCATAGTTTATTTGAACTTAAAATGATGTAACACACTTAAAGCTTTTGAGGGTAAATTGAAACAAGTGGCTGTTGATTTTCCTCTTAAGTCCACATTCAAATTCATAAAGATGAATATGATATTGCAGTGGAGGCGTGCACAGGTCTTCATCTATCCACTCATGCTCAGTGCACACACACACCCCTTTGCTGACTCCCCCACAAGGTTATCACAGTGCTGCTGTGTTTGTCCTTGACACAGACAGATGAGGGGGAGCTGTGAAGCCAAGATTTCTTTTTTTCCCTTTGTGGCAATAAATATATACAGTTTTGCTTCTCTACACGCTCACCCACAACAATTAGCCTTTTTAGTCCCAGCATCAAATTATCCCCTGATTTTTTTCTTTTCACCTCCTTTCAGGTAAATCGGAAAGATCCAATTTCCTCAAGTAATTGAATTCATTATCATTTTAATAACCCAGAGCAATGGGAGTCATATAGCCATTGCTATGAGCCTGATATTAAAAATGAAAGGAATAGACGGGTGGGTGGGTGACACAGACGAGCAGCTAAAAGAGCTTTGACACGTGAGGTGACTCAAGGTCTGTCAGTGGTGTGAAAGCCAAATGAAAGAGTCAGAAATGGGGAGGAGAAAATGACATTCAATGGACTTTAAGTCTTGTGCCTTCATCTTGAAGAACATGGGGAAACATGATTATCATAACATTTTGGTAACAAGAGTGACCTTCCTAGGGAAGCTCAGAGATGGATTTGTCACCAAGGTCACATATAAATCTTCTATATATTTTTTCTAATAAAACATGAAAGCCACTGACCTTGTCCTCCATCACAAATGAAACTCTATAACCTGAATGTAGCTATAATTTTACAATAATCTCACAGATGTTTATCCAGAGTGACGGTGCTATGTACAGCTAGCACAGTACTTACGTTGGACCCAGTTGCCGCTGACTGGACTGAGGAAGTTGGGGTACAGGCCGTGGGGTTTTTCAATCTTCTTCAGTAGTTTTCTGATGTTCATCACCTGCAAAGACACCAGAGTGTAAAACAATATTAACAGGATACTGCATTCAACGTGTACCATGTCACCGTTACAAGGCTGGACAGCATCTTGCAGAGAAACGGTGCCAGAAATCCACTGTCAAAACTTCCGGTGAAAAAGTAGTAGATTGTCTGGTAAAGTGAAACTGGAAATATGATCCATATATAATGTACATCGTACCTTCTCTGTGTAGATGGAATTCCTGGAGAGCTCCGACAGATGGACGAATTCGAGGTGAAGGGTCCCGAACTCAGCCAGGATGCTGCTCCCGGCTGAGGCCCAGCCCCAGCTCCAACTGTTGCCACTGCAATAATAACCAGACAAGTAGACTAAGTCTCATGGTTGTTACACGCAGGCCTCCACAGGCAGAAACACTTTCATGAGATTTTTGCATATGAATGTATTATATTAAGGGACAGGAGACATGTTGGGAGGGTAACAGGTTTCATCACTGTGTCTCTTCACACTGACCCAGTGTTATTATTCATGCCATCAAAAACACAATCAACAACCAAGCAGAAGTGCATACATTTCCTCTAAGGTTGGGTGAAAAGGGAACCTGAGGCGACATAATGATGGTCAACAAGCTTGTTAGGCAAGACCACAGCTTGGCTTTTAACTATCATTAGTTTTATGTGCTTCCTTATTTCACTGTTTGTGGGTTAGGTACTTTCAGATTTATCACAGTCGCTAGTGTTTCTTTATTACTGAGTAATGCAACACAGTTACCTCTTAATGGCCAACTATGTTAACTCATTAAACCAGTTAAATGTCAGCACATACATAGAGCTGAAAATCAACTAGAAGAGTACAGCAGTTTGACATGAAAACTGAAGACGATTAAAAAAATGTCCTGAAATTGGAGGAAAATGCAATAAACAAACAGCTAAAACTACGAAATGGCGATGTAATACTACATGACAACTGGTATGTTCTCACATTTCCAAAAACTTAAAATAAAAGCACCAGTGGTGTATTATTGCAGTCCGTATTGTAGATCTAAATTATTCATCTAAGTACAATCTTGTGAATTTCATCCTGTTTCGAGGGGAAGTTCTACAGAGAGAAAAGTTTTACAGGAGCTTCATACGATGGTCCTGTATTGGCAGCAGAGCTCAGTAGTTCTTTGAGTTGTTTTGCAGCCTCCTTTAGAAGTGAGTCTCTCTCTGTATTACACGGAACAAAGTTACTGAAAGTAGCCGACAGAGTGCCTGCTGGACCCCGTGGCCTCTTTTGTACTCCGACTCTGCTTAATGCATCATAACAGACAGGTCTTATTTTTTATTCCCTTTTCAGATGGAAATCAATAACCATCTATGTCTCCGGAGATCCGTATAATGCATTTCTTCCATCCAAAGTATGCTGATCTGATTGAACATTCAGCGAGTGTCATTTGTGGTTTCCAGAGTTGGAGCATGTATCATCCTCCTAAACTTACTTTGACTATGTGCAACATCACAGCTGAAATGATAAATCCATTAGCATTCAACAGCATCTTGATGGTTTCAGCTTCTATAGTGCAAATATTTGGTTCTTTTCTTTGTGTTATGTGATAGTAAATTAAATTTTGGACTGTTGGTTGGATGATACAAGGTATTTGAATACATCAGTTTGGGCTGTGGGAAATTCTGAAGGACATTTGTCAGTATTTTTGACATTTCACAAGCCAATTAATAAATTAACCAAGAAAATAATCATCATCTGCAGCACTATCAAAAGCAGCATGCTTAAATACAGATAAAACTAGTTTAATTTTCTGCTGCTAATTTCATGCAACAACCAATAAAATACTGATTACATCTTTTTGTAAACTACAAAAGTGAACAACAAACATTTTTAACAATCATTTAAGAAACAGAAATGACTAAGAAATCATGTTGTCAAGGTTTCTGGGTTCATTCTTATACAAATGTTGTTTCAATAATCTGCTTGTTAATCAAGTAGTCTGCTCACATTGTTCATTATCAGTCTTTTCATACATGACATAATGTGGTTAAAAAAAAATATATATATATATATATATTGTAAGTCAATATATAAAATTTTCCTCCCATGATACTTTGCCTCGTGTTAACATGTCTGCTTCCAGCTGGCTACGAGGCTGGTGCTGCATGCACACTGACATCACAACAGGAAAGACTCATTTTCTCTCAATAAAAAAAAACCAAAGTCTCCGCGAAGCTTATGACAAACTGCCAAAAACGAGCCAACGAGACCCAGCAGTGAAACTTGGTGTTCCTCAGGCTGCCTTGTGTCGTCTGCTCAAACAAAGAGAAGCAGTCATGGCTGCCAGTGATGGAGACAGAACACAAATGCAGAAGGAGGAAGCACCTGTGGCTGAGGCCGACCCTCGTCAAGTGAAGTGATAATGCCAGGTCATGTAGTGCCCCCTTGAGCGGGCCCTTGGTAGCAAAACTGTCCGTTTTATTACTTTCTATTCATGTAGTGCGTATAAAAATGTCAATTAGATGGTAATATGCATGAGTACGAAAGAAACAAAGCTGCTGGCTTAAAGAGATCAGTTTGACCCGGACAGATGTGACCATTATGAGAGGTTTTCACTGTATATGTGTAACAGGGTCAATTATATACAGCAGTAACATGTGTGACAAGTCAAATGTACATTTGTAATGTTGAGTATTATAGTTCCACAAAATTTGTTTCAGTTGTTATAACCTGACACGCTTAGACCTCCGTACTCAACATGTGGAACGTTTGACACCCAGTTTTTGTACCCCTGCGTTCACCTTTGGGGGTACCTGACCTACCTCACCTTGCCTCTCCCCTTTTGCTGTTGTTCTCCATGGGAGAGTGGCTGGAGTTTGCATGGTTGTGTATGACGGAGGATTTTGTTTTTGCCACGTGTTGTCAGGACAGGAATAAACGGAGATCGCCTCCAAAGATATTGACGGACTGGGCCTCTTTATATCTACACTACGCAGACATCACTAGAGTCAACCATTACATGTGCAGTATTAATCTTGTTATATTTCCAATAGTTTAACTTCCTGACACATCTAGAAGGTGCTGGGTGCAATAAAACACTTGCTTCTCATTTGTGTCTTTGTGCTTTTTTTTCTTAAACTGAGGCGTGACAATGATCCTATGTAGATGAGTACTAAATGGCTGTCCTTTGTTTGACGAACATGCGGCCTTGGCCGCCATTTTGGACAGCAAGACCCAGAGGAAAAGCCTTCGCGTGTCCAGTTTAGATCTGGACAAATGACAAATCATCCGTGGTCCAGTGAACACAACAGAGCTACATGTGAGGATGTATTGATGAAATTAGTTAAAATAAAGTTGACTTGGCAGCTGGCATTCCTTAAACGTGAATTATAATATGTCAGAAAACTCACAGAAGCCTATAAAAGAGCCATTACTATTATCTCCCATTAAATCAGTTTATTGTTGCCTGATACGATCGATATTTGTGTTTAATTTACCTTAACTTGAAAATTGGCAACTGTGTAAGAGATGGCTTCAAAAAGTTACCTACAAACTATGAACATCAAGGTAAGAAACACATGAGGCCATTCAGTTTTATTTCCTCAGCTCTGTGTGGGTAATACCACTCTGCAAATCTAATTCTCAGTTAATGTGTGGTCTCAGAGACGGTGCACTAATGCACGGCGGTGATTACTCGAGGCAGAATGTACTACTAGGATGACTTTACATATCCTCTAATAGATGCTGGAGAAGATCAGACATCCGGTAATGAATTGAACTGAATTTGTAAGAAGGGAAAAAGATAGAGGATGAAAAAAAAATAGGTGGGAGGTGGGTGGTGTGCGAGGGCGGAGGGGAATCAAAGAGTTTGCCACTGTGATGAATGCATCCATTAAAAGTTTGGGGGCTACATCATTAGTAGCTCTGGCTCGAGTCACATCTGATTCCTCCTTTAGGAAGAATCAATCTACGAATCAAAGCGGAGGTGCAGGGCAGCTGGTGGTGTGTTTGTGTGTGTGTGTTTGGAGAGGTGGAGGGGATGAGGGGGGTGGTATCCACTGGCACTCATTAATCTTTTCACCCCCTTTAACAAACACACCCTCATGCTCCTCCACAGCTATCAGAAAAATAATCAGGTGGAGAAAATAATGAAAAATGCAAAAATCAATATCACATGTCACGCACAACGAGTCGGGGAAATTGGCATTTTTATGCACCTTAACAGAAAAGCTAAAATAATTCAAGTCTTTGATGTTGACCAGGAACACACACACCAATAAAACGGTGTGACCTCAGTAGATTTCATGTATATTTCTTCCATGAATATTAATAATTTCTAGAATATCTGTATTTTAATTAATGATTTTACTTTGTTTCTAAGGGACTGTGTATCATATTAAACCCTCAAATGTTGCCACGATATTAAGTGTTTATTTACTCTCACACTGAAAAGGTTTCTCTCACAGAGCGCTGGTGAAATGTAAAACAAATAAAGAAGCTGGATGTCAAAAGTGTCAAAAAAGTCCTGTTATCTCAGGCACTCAGGCAACAAAACAAACTAATAAATATTTTCATTTTAGATTAACCAGATCATTATTTTCTTTATAAGTGTTTTGATTTAATTTTAAAAATAGCTTGTTTTGTCTAACCAACAGTCCAAAACTTAAAGATATATGGCAAATAAAACCAGGAAATCCTCATATTTGAGAAGCAGGAATAAGAGAATGTTTGGTAATAATTACTTACATTAATAATTTAATCAAGTGATTATTTAATCAAGTAATATTTCAGCACTTAACAAAGAGAGATCTGGTGTGCGGTGAGATCTAAAGCTTTACTTGTTTGATGTTTTGCACCAGACATAGCTTAGAGCCAAGTTTTATATGCAGACACTTGAAAGGTCACAATAACACAACACAACACTAAACAAATGGGCAAGGACTCATAACGCCAGTAGCCAGTGCTGGGAGTAAACCCACTACTATTGACAGGTATTACACATGTAACTAATAACTTCTTCAAATAAATAACTTATTTACAAATACCGAAATTTAAATGGGCAGGACACAATTTCGATCTCAGCTCACATCCCAGCTATGTCAGCTGATCTTAAACAGCCCAATAAACTGGTGGAGCAGCTGATTGATGGAAAAGAATTAGCTGATAGATAACATGATATCTTTCTATGCAACCAGTTGGCGAATCACATTAAGGGCGCCATATTTAAACTGCTCTGGCCTGCCTACTGTTGCTGCTTCCTCTGCAAGCTGCTTTGCAACCACCCTCCACCCCAGCTCCTCCTTTTCATGCTGTGTCTGACTTAGTAGGGTCACTTCTGTTTGTAATTGATGCTGCTCTGTTCTGTTCCCAGGCGTCTTTGCTGCTGCTCTCCCTGCCTTAGGCTTTCCATGTAGGCACATGGAAGGGCAGGGAGTAGTGCTCTCTCTCTGCCTTAAGGCTTTCCATACAGGCACGTGGAAGGGCAGAGAGGTGTGGTCTCTCCATCTAAAGCTTTCCAAGTAGGTGCATGACAGAGGCTTTCTACGTAGGCCCGAAGAAAGGCAGAGAGGCCCCAGAAAGGAGCCACACCACCAAATATAATACTGCAAATGGAAATAAAGTTTTCTTTGACTAAAGTATTTCTTGCCTGAACTGACGTTATCTGTGATATGTGGCTCAAGTAAGCTGTCGTCAGTCTCTCTTACACTGTGTGTAAGTGTGTGTGCACTTGAGAAAGTCAGTGGTAAGTGAAGAAACAGTGAAAGGTGACCCTTTGCAGAAAATGTTTTGTTGTAAGTTATTAAAAACTTAACAGGACCCGCCGGTCCACCAGCACATTAGTAGTCACCAGACCTTACGGTGGAGCAATAAATGGCATCAATCAATCAATCAATTAGCTGTCACTGCACACAATGGCCAACAGTTCAGGCATTTTGAGCTCGCTGCCCTGGAAATATGGACATTATTTTTCCCTTCTTGGGATCAAGGACGAATTAGGCATTCAGTGGCGAATTGTAGTCTTTGTGCAGCATTTGTTAAAGTGAAAGACTAAACTTCAGAGTGTTTATGTTTTTGTATATAACTTTAATCACTTTTATTTTATTAGGCCTGTCGTTGTAAGAAATTACTTTCATATGTCTGAGAAAGTTATTTTATTTTACACTGCTGAGAGTATTAAAAACTGACTTGTGTTGTTTGATTTGAAGGCCTGTCGAGGCGACAATAAATAGGCCCATCAAAATCTATTGTGTTTTACTGTTCCACTGCTCACTATTATCATAGTGATAATGGGCACAATCACAGATAAAATTTGGCAGATGTCTTGTTCCATGCTGTGACACAGCAGCACTAAACAAAGCATGCATTAATTAACTGAAACAGATATTCAAAAGTAACGCAAAAGATAGTTTCCTAAGTAACTAATTACTTTTATGTGCAATAATTTGCAAAGTAATTCACTTACTTTTGAGAGAAGTAACTTGTAACTGTAACTAATTGCTAATTTTCAGTATCTTGCACAACACTGCTTAGAGCATATCAGAAAATACTTCCTACAGACTGTCAAAGCCACAGACTGAGCAGCAGGACTGAACCCCCCTGTGTGCTGACTGCCTGCTTGTGCTCTGTTACACATTGCATATGTTCTTCTCAAGTAATATTTGTGTGTGTGTGTGTGTGTGCATAGTATGGACACATTTGTTTGTGTGTCTGCACGTCACTCCATGCGCCCCTCATGACCACAGTATGGGCAGCCTGCTTCCTCCTGCCCATCTGCACCACAGGCCCATGTTGGTGCTGTAGCAGGAATTAACTGTAGAATAAGGTAATTAAATCTGCCAGCAGCTGTCCAGCTTGGCTGGTGGGTTAATTGGTAGCAGGTGGATGACAGAGGTGCCAGGAAGGGTTTTATAAAATAAGATTAGGGAATGAGAGGAAGAGGAGAGTATACTGTAGGATATAAAAAATCTTATAAATATGAAAGGAGTTTTGACAGTTTAAGTGTAGCTAAATAACTTCAAATAATCAAACATGGCTGTGTGAGTATGATATTTTAGATCCGGTCTCAAAGGACACTTCATCAAACTGAATCATTAACTTTTTGTTCCCTGGTGTTCGTGTGTGAAACAGAAGTAAACTGAGGCAGCAGGTTTGTAGGCTGGCATTGGTAATTTTTTTGTCTCCCTTTAAAAATGTTAAAGTCCCTCTCCAGACATGTTATTGAGTATGTAATATTTATATTAATATTTTGTTCAACATGGTTCTCCCACAAAATAGTTAAGAAAATCTCTGAAAAACGGCTGGAAACTCATCTACTCTTTCTCCCTCAATGAGACATTTGCTTGTGATAGGTTTCGATTTCTCCGCTGCTTATTGGGCACGTCCAGTGAAAGAGCAGTGTGCATCAAGATGGCTAGCAACAGGGGGGAACGCTGGTTAGATTCAGCCATACATGTTTGAGCCTCAGTCAGACCCAGACTCAGATGACGATTGTGCACAACAACCAAACATATTGGAATGGTAAGTGCAGTCTTTTATTTGTGTTGTTTGTAAGCTTGTAGGCTAACTGACCCTTCGCTAAGTCCCACCCCCGGACGCAGACTGGCCAGTCATAACATAGCATTTGGCCGGCTCAGGCCAGGGTCCGACAACAACACAGCTGTGCTCCATTGACTCTAATGCAGTTGTTTCAGATTTCCTTCATTTTCAGGCTG
>JAPZEB010000025.1:7947908-7963733 GCA_029783705.1 Chaetodon striatus | reverse complement strand
CTGTGGCGATCAGCAGTGATGTGGTGGTTCACTTTTACACTGTGATCTGTAGCCTATAGTTGGGCTTTAGCTTCTAATATCTTTGTCTTTTTATGGATATATTCTTTAAACACAGACTGTAGTCTGCTGCTCTCTGGAATCACTGTTTCATTTTTTCAAAAACATGATAATATTTCTTCAGGGAGTGCCGTTAGTTACAGTGTGAGCTCCATGCTTACTCGGACCGTTTGAAGGACCATCACAAAGGGGCGGGGCTGAGCGAAAGGTGAATTGGCAGTGGCCGACACAGTGTTAGTGTTTGGGAAACATACAATAATATCTGCTATGGGGATTTTGGTAGATAGTGGAAGCTCCAGGGTCTGGTTTACATCCAAAAACAGTTCACTCTACCATATTTGCTGTTGAATCTTTGACTACGCTAATGCTAACTCTGCAGCCTGTACTGAAAAGTCCGCTCTAGGTTTCAAGTTTCTTTGCTAGTGTTGTGTGGAAGTTTCCCTGTTGATATGTGTTCCCTGTGTTAGACAGCAATTAGCTTTGGTATTAGTGATGTACCTAATCTATCTTGCCCGGCGTATGTTTCAATCTTAGATTTTAGGGAGTGCACACACATCTTCCCCTTTGGTGAGAAATGTGAAAACACCTCTGTAGTGACAAAATTTGCATAGATACAAGTCAGCATAGTCAAGGTCATTGATTTTGGGGACATAAACAAATCAAAATGAAAAAAACAGGAGGCACATTTTCCCCCTCTTCTGTTAAAAAGAATCACACTCAAATCCAAACATGGATAGAGAGAGAACTTATAATTCATGGTCAAATTGCTCCAAAAATGAAAATGGCTTGAAGTTGTGTTGCGTGACCGTGGCATTAACAACATCGTGTCAATAAAGATTTTTAGATTAGAAAGGTAATGGTTTGGAACAGATTAAAAATTAACACAACTCATTTAAATGCATGCAAATATTATTCATATGATCTTACAAAGTGTTTATGAACACAGATTAATTCTTATCCAAATGTTATCGTCATTGTAAAGCTCAGCCCGCAGCTGCTCCATTGTCATTAAACGGAGGCTGCGGCCCAGTGTTTAGACGTTTGTTGGTGAAGTTTTTATTCACAGAAAATTGTACTTCTAAATACTGTCATTTTTAAAATATCATGTGGAGATGAATTTTGTTTCTAAATTACAGATTTGGATCTACTTTCTTCCATTGGAACATGTTTTTATGTGCCAAGACATCCCGAGGCTTTGCAACAGCTGAAAGTTGAAATTCAGTGTTGCTGCATGTGAATTAACTGAGGATTTAGAGGAAGGTTGAAAACAATATTAGCTTATTTCTCTATTTGTTGACATGTCTCACTTCAAACTCGGCTCACGTTTTTGAATCAAGCTCTGCCTCTGGTTGCCAAGATGAATAAACTGCAAGTGTGCTGATTAATGCCAGCCAGCGTGATCGCTTGATATCGGTCTTTTATCAGGAATGGAGGACTTTTGGAGGTGAAGGCTGCTGCTGAGACTCACCTCCCCAGGTTGATGACACCTCGGGGGATTCCTGTTGGCGTGTTGAAGGCAGGCAGCAGCTTCTCTCCGAGCTCCAATACTTTGCTCTTGAACAGCTGGAAAGAAAATACAGAAAAAGACAACTCTGTAAATAAACAATACACAAACAACATATGTTGAAATATATATTTTTGCAAAGAGAAGAACTGCCCGTCATCTCATCCAAGCTTAAACAATCACTGTCACAGGCAAGGAATCACAGGCCTGCACACATTTCCCCTCCAAAGCTAATTATGTGAAACACAAGGCCTGCTACTAGAGACCTCCAGCAGGATTAAAAGCAATCTCATTGATGTAATCTACAACAGTCCATTTAAAACCGCACTTCCTCCCCATCTCCACCGGGCCAGACTCTCTGAGGTTAAGGCTGAGGCAAAGTTAATGTTTCATCTTATGAGCGGCATTATCAGTCACCAACTCTCCATTAGCCAGTGGGAACAATGTTTGAATGAAAAAAAAATGAAATGAAGACAGAGGAGTGAGATATTGAAATCCTGACAAAGAGAGAGACGTCAGAGGAGACAAAGGTAGCAGAGCAGAGGCGAGAGGAAAAGGGGCAATTCAAACAAGAGACTTGAAAGCCTCGGAGGCAACAGAGGGAGCAGAGAAAGTGATTGAGAAGAGACAGACATGGCAGATGGAGGCAAAACAGAGTCTAGACAAAGACAAAGCGCTGTCAGAGGGAGAGTTTTTGAGCGTGGCAGCGATGTGGAGCAGTGACTCAGCAGAAATATTGTGGAAGTTGAAGAGAAAATAGGGAAAACAAATTGCAATCAGATAGGTAGAAACCACGGGGCTCCACTATTAGGATTGTTATCACTGTGCAAGTAGTCTTTGTAGTCTGAAATTGCTTTTACCTCAGCAAAGTGAACAAGTATTACTGTATAGTTACTGTTGGAATATATTTATAGTGATGTGTCCTCCTTTTTTAAGACCCTTTTTTCTCATTGTTTCATACCTCAAAATAAAAATCTCTCAAATCTTACATTCTTTATTTTTTATTTATTCCTTAAATTGGATTCCATTAGCCACCACTAAGATAGCAGCTACTCTCTCTGGGTAGCTACATTATGAACATGGACTATTTTTGTTTCCTTTTTCTTTTTACCTTTAGTTATTCAGGGAGGTGTCACTGAGAGAAAGCCCCCCTTTTGTGGGAATGCAATCATCACATTTGCAGGTACATACAGACACCTGGATGCTGCCCAGTCCAACCACGGTCTCATCTGCTGGCCACTGAGCAGCTTCACCAGTGCGGCTGGGGTTAAGGGACTTGCTCAAGGGTAATAAAGAACAGACAAGTCCTGCTTTCTCACTTCCCCTACCTAGATTTATCCTGCAGGTCCGGGGTTTCAACCAACAACCTCCTGGTCTCAAGCTATTATTGTACTATTAAGCCTTGCATATTCCACAGCCAGTAGCTGCACTGTCCTCTTAAGCCTTTGCATGAAACTCTCACGCATGTTACTGGTGTCAAGAGTGACCCCTGTGGGACCTTTACAAAAACACTGCATCACTCTGACTGTCTCTCACTGTCCAGAACAAAAGATGCAAAATAGCTGGAAAGTGAATAAATGAATACAAAGATGACTGCATGAATAAACAGGCGGAATAGATATTGAATTAACTGCAGTGCTTAAATTGCAAAATCATTTTTTTACTGTTTCCATTTTTTTTTAGAAAGAGCTGCTGTTTTGTGCCAGCTCATATTTAAGATATTCTCACAGATGCTGTCAGAGGATGTTTGCTGATTTACATGCCGAATGCTTGACCCACAGATAAAGCAGCGTGTTGGACAAGAGCTTCTATTACATTCAAACTGTTCGATCAAAGCAGTAAATACTTGACTGATGAAATGAGCAACAATCAAAGTTTGGAAGAGACATGTTTAGTTATATATCAGAATTAAATAAAGCTAATCTGCTTTATTAGGACTGTGAGGCTGCGTCTGAAATCACTTCATGTACCATATAGTGCATTATATTTATTGTCTGCTATTTTAATTTGAGTGCCATCTGAATGGAGAATGTATCCATGAGCCTGTATAGCTCCCTCACTAATTTTCACAATGGAACAGATAGAGTAATTCATTCATTTTTTTCTGTGACCATCTTACGGTCATGGAGAGGGTAACGCTGATACTAGCTGACACTGGGCGACAGGCGGGGTACACCAGAGTTACCAGACTATCACAGGGTTCACACAGAGGTAACCATTCACGCTCACGTTCACACCTACGGCCACTTGAAGGTCACCAGTTAACCTGCATGTCTTTGGACTGTGAGAGGAAGCCGGAGAACCCCACATTAAATAATGCCCATGGCACAGGCGCTCCTTTCTGCCAACAACTCCACAATGTGTCACTTTTTATCGACAGGAAAATTAATATTGCAACAGTACACCTGCCTGTGAAGATGCTAAATTATGATGATTAATAAGTGTCTGAGAAGTGTATAAAAACTCTCATGTACTCATAAAAATGATGCTAAAATCCTAAATGAGGCTTTTTCAAACTGAGTGCTGCACACTTTAAACCACTGAGAGGGGCACAGAGGAAAAACACAGAGATACTTTTAGCAATTTAACTTATATTTCTCATATGTCACATACTGTACATATTTTGTTGCGAATATATGTAAATATAATCTTCCTTTCTAAATATAATTTAGATTTTCTTTTATTTCTTTCTTCTACTTTTAGAAACTTGGATCCAGGGTGTCTCAAGGTGTCAGACACTTACATTTAATGGTTTTAAAGACCTTTTCAAGATATTTTATAACCAAATTTGAGACTAATTGTTGGACAAATCATCTTTTTCTTAACCAGGAATTGCAGGTAAAGGTAAGTAGTAGGATATATATGTGAGCCTGTGCAGATTTAGGTTTTATGTACTGTAGGAATATGGTTATTAGGGCGAGTTAAAATAATCTACATTTTGCCAACTTCGCCAGGTACAAAGTACAAAGTAAAATGACAGTCTGAGGTTCAGTGGCAGGTTTAAAGATGTGTAAAATTAAAAATGTGAACTTTTATGCTGAAGAGCTGGACTACTTTAACTACAAGAAATTAAAAGACATATTAATTACATAAAATGTTTGTGGCAATAAAGACCCCACTAATTCAAAATTATGACCATTTAATAACTTTTAAGGCCTAATATTTATAAAATTGAATCTAAGACATGTTAAAATGTCTGCAGACACCCTGCTTGGATCTATTTCACTGATTTATTCTATGCTAATTTAAATATTTTAATATTTGTTTCCACATTTCTTTGTGGATTCCTGTGTCGTAAAATGACAATTAAGCTGAGCCTTGGACAGAAATCTCAACTGAAATACTCCAAACTTTTCAAATATCAGGGCCAAAAAATTATAACTGCAGGTTACAGACAAGCTGTTATTGTTTTTCAAAGTAAGGAGTATTAGATTGAAACTTGGATATTTGGTTATAAGGTATCAGGTGTTGCAGAAATTTGGGAAAAAGACACTAATAATTTTTATCTATCTAAAGCCCCCAGTGCCGTGGCTATGAAGCACTCAGTCAGTCATAAAGTAGTGGGATGGTAGCAGGGTGGCGGTACACTGTCACTTGTTAACTCTGGCAGAATAATACAGAGCAGCCTCAGCCTAATGTGTGTGTTTGTGTATGTGTTACGCTCCCTCTCCAGTCCCCTGGCTCTCTATTTTATCAAAGAGAGCACTAATGACCCTCCGCCTGGTCCCATCTCTCCTCATCGGCCCTTTCTACCACCGCCGACGCCTCTGCTGAAGCAAAGCAGAAGCCCACAGGCACACACACGCGTTCAAAGTAGACACACACTCAACATTCAAAACAAGCACACACACACACACACACACACACACACAAACTTGCTTTCATTTGTGTGCTGGGCTTGCATCACTTTGAATTTCACTACAGAAATATACTTTAGTTTGTGTAACCGTGCACTTTTAAATGAAACAGACACCAAACACACACACACATGCACATTCTTCGTCGCATATGAAACACGTGAACACTCACATCAAGAAGCAGGGGCAGCAGATTATATTGCACTCATTTATTCTTGTTTGCTTGTTTATAAATTACTTGATTAATTATAGTAAAACCCCTTTGGCTGGCAGCTGCTCTGTGATTTACTGTACGCTGCACACAAGCTAAATTAAGGTCCGTGTTCATAAATCTGTCTTCTCTGACACATCGCCGGTCTCTTGTGCAAGAGTGTGAGCCTCCTCCAGCACGTGCGCTTCATTACTGAAGTGCTACTGTAATTACACTTTGTGTGTTTGCACCGCCTCCACATCCATCCAATAATGCAGAGCTATCAAGGAAATTCAAGATTGGTTATTTTTACTTTTTTTTAAACTCCCCTGCCTCTTTGATAAGACGCCAGGATGCTGGAACTCAGCAAATACCAACATTGATCCGACGTGACAGCCGACAGGTCGCTTTCTTCCCTTTCAGTTGGCATTCCCTGTAGGACGGCGGATGGGAGGCTGGACACAAATGGCGTTTTCTATCAGCTCTTAACTGCTGAAGACACGCATCGGGCATGCAGTCGTCTCTCCCACAGCAAACACCGTCAGAGCCCAGTGGAGAGACACTTCGGGGAACATTTTGAGGTCTGCCACTTCTGTTTACCAGTAAAACCTCTCAGTCCTCGCCTCAGGGAACAAAGGACACGAGAAAATGGGCCCTACGCACCCTTCCATACCAGCTATAGGTTCACATTTTTAGCTTTCCATTCGTCCAATCTGTCCGTGTACAATATTGCTGTAAATGACTTTTTGAGAGACACTAATTGTTTGTTTTGATAAGCATTATGCCGTAATGAATTAAATAGTTGTATTTCATTCTCACTTTTGTCAGTCACAAAGTCAGAACACGACCCTGGAAGAGGCTGGCAAACAAACAAGATACAAAGAGATGTGCTGCTGAGGTAGCACATCAACATAACCTTACTCAGAACTGCTTATATTAAACTCGGAGAGAAGAGAACAGTTTACTTGATTACTCTTCCCGGAACTCATTCAAGTGTTTTATTTCTCTCATTATTATTATTTTTTTTTATAAACAGGACAGGGAAGTCATAAAGTACTGAGAGATGGACCAACAAACTTTTGGTTATGGTTTTAATTTTGATTTGTTGACAATAATAAAACATCAGAATAATGTCTTATTTAAATGCCAATGGGTAACTGTGTTTATAAACTGCAGCTCAAAAAAGACAATTGTATCGTGCATGAGTGTGCGTGCGCTTTCCAGCATCAATGACCTCTGTGGGGAGCAGTCGAGGCAATGGATGGGTGTGATGTTACTCCTCATAGGTGCACGTAGTCTTACACAAAACAATGATGATGTAGTCTCTCAGTCAAGGTTTGGCTGCAACTCTGTACTACTGCAGGATGGAAAGCAAAGGATTGACATTGACTCTTGATTGAATATTTGAATTATAAGGATGCACATCTCTCGGTAAAAACTAACCACTGACTATTTAGCCAAACCATACTATAAATACTATTTTATATTTCAAAATGCACAACAGGAAATTTCAAGGAAAGCATTCTGTTCAGTCGCTCTGTATAGGTCTACTACTGTTCTCTGACTGACAGATATAGCAAACTGTTTAAAGGAGGGAGGACTGTAGTGGGAGCACTGGGGTGTCTGTGTGGCAATGGCTAACGGTTTGGTTATGGTCTACATGGTTTACAGGTTAAGTAGGAGGGCTCCTTAGCAAGAAGGTGAGAACAGGCTCTGCTCCATCACATGCTTACATGATATTACACTGTTGCATAACTTTTTTCGACCCTGGTTAGCTCTCTCTTTTTTCACTATTTATGTGTTTGCATCTCTGATATAAATGTGTGTATTTTATTTTCATTTTTTAAAAGGCTAAATGCTTTACAGTACACTGCGTGCAACTGTGCTGGTCTCAGCAAAGGCATAAATATAAAATACACTTTCAAACACCACAAACAGAAGCAGGTTGATTGTTAAACGATCAGGACAGTTGACTGGAGGTTACTTTAAAAGCAGAACAGTGTCTGTCTCTTTTAACTGTATTCATCTGTAAAGTTTACTTTTGTCATAGTAATGGCGATGACAGAGATTGTTGTTACCATGGGGAAGCTTCACCACAGAAGATATGTGGTTTTACTTGTATTTGGAGGTCAATGGCACAGTGGAATAAGATGTATCAAGTTTCAGCTGCACACACACGGACAAATTAGTTCAGTACTGTATTTTTGGCCTTTTCATAGAATCTGTATCACCTGCCTTGTCCTTGAAGATGAATCACAGCATCTTAGTCATACAATGGCTTTATTTGACTCCTCTTCATGGTTCTTAGCTTGACAACCAACCTACTATGTCTCGCCAGTTTTTCCTTTCCTTTTCACATCAAGGACACATTCTCAAGTCTGATTGGACAGGTGATGGACACCGTGAATACATAACGTGGCAATAAAATGACTAACTGTGTGACTGGTTGCTGATATGTTTTAGCAGCCAGCAGAGAGCTTCATCAACTGCACAAATCCCTCACTCACAGCGTCACTGATTCTTAGTAAAAATGTGGGCTTTTAATGCGAGAACAAAGCCCCGTCTCTTTTACACCTGCCATCACCTCCTCTTTTTCCACGTTACTGAGATATAGGAGACACAGACGGGGGGAAAACCTGATCTGCTGAAGATGAGAAATGGATGGTAAGCAGCAGTGTCATGGAAAACATATCTGCTGTTTAAAGGCGAATTTTATCTCCGCTTCAGAGGACTGCTTGTGGTTTTCTTGATTCTGTCCTCTTTTACTAAGACCAAAGCACATGCAGAGTGCATGCATAATGCTCTCTTTTTACAAGTCCGGCACAGCAACCAGTTGCCTCTATGAGAAGAGTTTATTTGAAGTCACTTAAGGTTCCTGTGCTCCAAAAATAACGACCAAATCTAAAAACATAGCGGGTGACATTTTGAGAACCTTCTGATGTCGCCTGGCGGAGAAAAAAAGGTGTTTTTTTTCTTAAGACCATAGATAAATAACTCCTATTTGGCAGCTTATGAACATAGATCTGCAAACTAACCTCTCTGCCTCCGTTACTATCTCACACCAGCATGCAAGTCCACAGTAAATTTCTCATCATCTTTTTCCCTTTGTCCTGAACGTCTGAGGACGGCTTGATCAAAAACGAATCTATAAAGCAGCTAAAAGGCAGCAGAGTCTGTCAGCCGGGTCTACAAAGGAAGAAAAACAACTCATGCCCTTCTGTCATGTCATTCACAGCCCCATAGAAAGCTGTGACGACAGAGATCACCTGTGGATGAGCCACAGAGAAGGGACAGAAAAGGCTGATATTTGTGCCATCAAAGGCAAAACGTCAATCACAACTTCCTAAAGCCCAAGGTGATGTCTTTAAACGTCTTGTTTTGTCCAACCAACAGTTCCCAAGCCCAGAGACATTCTGTTTATTATCACATGAGAAAAAGAAAAACAGACCTTGAAAGTGGGCAGCTGGGAAAAAAAGGACTTACACAACTAATCAATATAGAAAGAGTTGCAAGTGGCGGACGAAGTAATCAGATCCTTCACTTAATAAAAATACTTGAGACATACTCTGTTACGAGTACAAGTCCTGCTTTCAGTATCTTACTTTAGTAAAACAAAACACTAACAGTATCATTATGAATCCAAAGTACCAAAAGTAAAAGAACATATTATACAGAAAGGCTCATTTCAGAATGATGTATATACAGGGTTAGAAATTAACACGCACCACGCACCACGCACCAAATGAGGGTAGCTTTTCTGTTTGGACAGTAAATATCAGAAGGCTATCCACCACACTGGCGGGCAAATGTTTGTATCAAAATAGTCATGTAATAAAAAAACAACGCTGAGAGTCTCGACTGCGTTTTTGCGTCATTTACGGCTGTGCTGCTCTGCTGCTCATCTCCTGTCAGAGTTGGAGTTTGACACACACTGTTTACTACATGGGACATCGACTGATCTGCTAAACTTTCACTTGCTACCAGTCTTTTCCTAACATTAGGCTTATCAGGTCTATAGATATGAACGTAATAAAGGAGGAGGCTTTGTAGTCAGAACCAAGACAGAAAACTCTTTACTTAACAGCAGCCTTTTCTCTTTCCGTTCTTAGCTTTCACAATAAAATACACTGCATCACTGCTTACCAGAGGGAGCTTATTCACACACTGAGGCTATGGTGACGAGTTGTTTAATATATAAAAATGATTTTGCTTAAATTTTGCTCTGGCTTCTTCTTTAAGTTTGTATTTAACGTAATACCTATTCACAAGGAAACATATTGGACATGAAACAATTGGACAAAAAGGCAATATAGTATTTAGTATCAAAAATATGCATTGCCATTTTTTTTTATTTTTTTTTTTTATCTACCAGTCTCCTTAGCTTGTGAGTCAAACAGTTGATTTCGGACACTGTGTACATATGTATATATATCACTAGTTTACAATAAGTGATGCATTTATGTTTGAGTAAACTGATATTGCGGCTGGTAAAGGTGGAGCTAATTTAAGGTACTTTATATGCTGCTGGGAGCTTAACCTTTAATAATACAAGTATGTAAGGCACAACATACAGTGAGAGGATGTGTATCAAATGACACAACCCTGACACTAAGCAGACGAGCTCGCTGTGCATTATTCTGCCTATTACAAGCCTACTTTAAAAAAAAGAAAAGAATATTTTCATGAAAAACATTGATTTAAAAATAATTTTATTGCTAATGCAAGTGTCTATAAGCAGATTTGGGTCCATAGCAACAGTCTGCTATTCATAACAGCAGCTGCTAGCTTGCTGTAATTGACCAATCACAATCAAGTATACAGCAAATAATGTAATAAAAGAATAATAATACTGTAGCTGATTCATATTTTGTATGAAAACTCTTTATCAGTGAAGTAATTTCAGCTATATAATACATGTAATGGTGTGACAAGTACAATATTTGCCTCTGAGATGTGATGGAGTAGAAATATAAAGTACCATAAGATGGTAACACTCAAGTCAAGTACCTCAAAACTGCACTTAAGTACAATACTTGAGTCAATGTACTTTCCACCATTGAGCAGACTGAATTTTCTGTTGATACTGTAATGACTACAGTACATGTAGTTGAATTTGGTCCTAGTTTAAAAATACCCACAGGTCTCACACAGTAAGAGGTGACATCAAATACTGATTTCCAAATCAAATCTACACGATCTAGTGTTCTCTTCTTCTCTTGTGTGCCAAGCATGTAGGAGAACCACAGTGGCCGATGCAAAATGGGAATGACCCTACCTCGAGCTAGCGTTTGATTTGGCTGTTGTGTGCTACTGTAGAACAACATAGCGGACTCTGTGGAAGAGGACTTGCTTGTATGCAGATAAAAAAGGCTCATTCTCATGTAAACTAATGAAAACACAATATTATATTCAATTTCTGCCAATTGATGCCCCTAAATCATAAACACTGGCATTTGAGGGTTACATTTTGTTTTAGAGTTTAAAAAACTGACAAGACATTCTTCTCTTGGCATAAATCCTAACACCATATAGGAAATGAACAAATACAGTTCAGTAATTCATTCATAGTTACATCAAGCAACAGTCTGAACAGCAGTCTGAATTCAATCCTGGTGTTAAAGATTATTCCACTCTGAGCCTCAAGTCCAAGTTAAGTCTTTTCTGACTTTGTGAAGTTGTGTCTGAAGTCATCAAAAGTATGGCTCTATTCCACACCTCAAGTGATGACTATATGATGAATAATTGGCGCTCAAGAGAGGGAAAAAGTCAACATTGACTCAACAGAATCAGCTTTCATTAGATACTGGATCCATCATAGAAGGGCCTAAAGTAAGACCAGCAGATACAGTGTGCAAACTCATACTGTAAGAGACTATTTGCAAACTCCCAAATGGCAAAGCTTAAAAAACTTTAAGTTTTATCACAGCGTAAACTGTACTGTACACCTGCGGGGGTACGTCTGCAGTGTGTGGGTGTATGTTTTGTGCACTGTTATTTCTAAAAAATATTATTTCAGTGGTTTGAGTTACAACTGTGTGCCCACACCCACGAACACACAAATTCATGTTAAAGCATGGTTCAACGGCTGCTGCAGGCTCAGAGATATCTGAGGTTTAATTCTGCTGAGGCCATAATAAGACGCTCATTTTCTCAGAGCAACTGGAACAAAAAGTCGATTCTTTATAAGCAGCGGCTGCACCTGGTTTGTTTAGCTTCTCTCCCAGCGGCATTGATCATTATTAGGATCCTTTTCTTTTCTCTGTATCTTCATGGGCCTGTCGGGGAAACGAGGGGGATTATTCAAAAGGAAACAGATACACTTCACGTATCTCAAACACAGAGCGTAGTCATCACTGATTGAAAGGAATATTACAAGTCTCGGCTTCAATCGTCTTCCTCAATATTTCCACCCTTTCAGTCGGATCTGACAAGACTGACAGGAGGAGACCTTTTCTTGCACATTGATTTCGTTCTTCATTTCACAAGCTGCCGGTGCGAGCTGACTATGAAGCAGAAGAGTCCACAGGTCGCAGCACCCTCACTCAAGTAAGGTTCAACAGGTCCGACTCTCAGCGAGATTGACATTGTTGCCTTTGAGCAAGCTTTATTCTGCTTTGAATATTCAGCTGCAGATGGTGTCTATATTGAGCAGCATCAGTGGTGTGTAAAATTCATATTAAATATTCAAAGTTAACAAGGGCATGATGGCAAAAAAGGCTGTCTCTATTGTACTGTAGGCTCTCTTTAAACCCTCAGTGTTACCAAAAAAAGGCTAATGATTGCTGGTTTTGAAAACCAACATTTCATTCCAGCCATGCCAGTGATTTTTTTGCTAATTTAAATGTTATTCTGTTCCATCTTATTCCACAAAGCTGTAATTTTGTGCCTGCAACACATGTTTCCACATCTCCATCGGCAAAGCTGGCAGAGTGACATAGATGTCTTGAACACTGTCTGCTGACTCGCAGCATGCGGTCCCACATCAGCCTGATGTCGGGAAACCGAAAAGTACTCTGCATAATTTATGCAGCATAGCATCGCCTGAGAGTGGAGTAGGCGAACATGCTAAAGCAGATCCAATAAATTAGACATGAGGACTTCTCAGAAAACAAACGCAGCGGTAAAATGGGAGTACCCACCAAAGCCCAAATTGGAAAAACAAACAAGTGGCGGCTGCTCAATCAAGCCCCCGCTGGAAAGGAGCAGCTCTAAATTAGTCCACATTACAGCTATATTGTTAAGCAATGTTCATCAGCTTAAATGTTCTTCTCTCAAGTACATGACCGCCCACCTACTTTCCACCCCTCCCTCTGACCCACTAAACCGGGCTTATACAAATCATTTCACAGTTTGCTGACTGCTGCTACTGTATAATACAGCAGTCACAGTTGCTGTCATTTCTCCCCATCCAATGATGCAATTACAGAGCGTATACACTGAGTCTTGGGCTTCAGCTCTCTATGTTACCCAGAGCCTAATTACTGAGTATGAAAGCACACTATTATATCTGCTCTCTTTGTGTGTGTGAATGCCAGGAAAAAAGATTTCCTGCTGCACAGGATTACGGATGCTTGTGAAGATGCGGTTGATTGGCTGTCGTAAACATAACTGGTCATTATTGGGATGTTTCAACTTAGATATAATCTTTCCATATTACAGGGTAGCCACCGAGTGGCACTGTATGCCTCAGTTTTTTCTTTGGGAAATCAGAGGATGCTGTTTTTCATCTAAAGCTGATTGTTGTGAGCAATGTTATTGCAGCACCATGCCTACATGAAAAGAAAGAGGAGGGGGGAATCCAGAGGGAAGAGTTAATCCCACCCATGTTCCACTGTTAAGAAAAATACATGGAGACTCTATTATAAAATCATGTTAGGTTTGTGGAGCTATCTCTGAGCTGCCTGTCACAGCAAATCACTGTGAGCCATTGAGAGACAATAATGTGAGAGATAATAATGTTGGCACACTGGACCTCATCAGCTAGCTACCCCTGTGCCACACACACTCTCAAAAACAGAAGAGATTTCCTGTCACATAACACTCCTTTACCTGTTTGCATTGATGGATGTCATACAAGATCAGTCCTCACCGTGGCAACAGACCAGGCAGACCTAGTGACCCATCAATAATTCAACCTACAATTTGCCTGGTGCCATAACCTCTCTGCCATCATTACTGGGGAAGAAGAGCAGGGAGAAGTGGGGGCTGATGGGACGCGGAGAGGAGCAGTGGTTGGAGATGATGTCAGGTCCAGTTCTCATTAGGGCCATGACAGAGTCTCCCAAGCCTGGTGTAGGAGGACAATAGGCACCTCCTGGCCCACTCAGGCAGACAGAAGAGCTAACAGGTACCTTCCTGTGTGGGCACGGGCAGACAATACTCCCTGAGAAACTGCAGGGAATCTGAGAGATCTTGTTAAAGTCTAAGAGAGAAAAACTGTTGGAGACTGACTGTCAGTTACATGCAAATGGCCGAGACACTGCAAGACTGTGTGGGTGATGGATTAAAGTTTTCACACTTACTTTTTTATATATCCTGTCAGCTTCTGGCAATCAGAGATAAAATCCAAAACTTAAATGCTCTGCTAGATTAACACAGAGGCTGTGATGAGCATTATACTCATCAATACAGAGGTACTAAACTGAAGTAGTAGTGGATTGAAAACCGGTTTGTCCTTAGGGAGGTGTTACAGGGCCAGCCATACAGTTACTTCACTTTCACATAGCCCAACTTATCTTGGACTGTGCTAGTGCTGGAAATGGTCGGACTGAACCCAACATAATTTTGCAGTAAGGCAAAAAAACACCCTTGAAAGCAATCACAATCATCTTGGGTGGCGCTAAGCCCAGGATGCACCAATGCTGCTCTTGCGTGATAGTGACGTGAAGGAGCTTGTTTTGGTGGACAGGCGAGCGCTAGCATTAAAATGGCTAAATCTACACAAAAGAAAAAGCCACCTAAAACATTAAACATTTGCGTGTAGGTTGATAGCTCTGAAGTTTAGTTGTTTTCATGCACAGCGCTAAAACGAACTGTGGAGATATGTCTAGCTATGTGAGACTAGTTTTACGTAGCAACACACTGCAGATTACACAACGGTAACATTCAGGAAGAGTGTTACTATCTGAGACAGACGGCCAATGACAGACTTCATGCTTATAGTCAACATCCTGTGAGCCAGACTAAATTCTAAATCTTTGAGCCACTGTAAATCATGACAGTACAGGAAATTTCATTTAAAAAAGTATGATGTATAGTAGGGACAACCTAATAGTTTAGGCACATACATCCCTTGTTTGACTTCAGTTTGGGATCTTCTTTCCACGTCAATCTAATAATGGCAATAAAAAAGAAAAGAAGCTGACAATGGCAATGCTAATGCGGTGATGTGGTGATGTTAAGCAGGTTAAATGTTTGCGATATACTTCAATCTAACTAGCACTAAATACAAAGTACATCTGAGGCTAATGGGAATGTCACTGGCCAAGTTTGAAACGTTGACCTGATGATGGCGCTATGTGAAAGGTCAGCGAATCAAACTTCAATTCATCCTCAACCAACCACAAAAATCTGCACAACATTTTGTGCCGTCCATTAAGAAGAATATAATAGACCTGCTGGTGGTGCTGGAGAAAAGTTATGGGATTCATCTTCTCTTGACTGTGACTGCCAAATAAAATATAGCATTTCTTGGCAATCCATCCAATACAGGATATTTCATTATGGATGAAAGTGGTGCACCAGCATCCTTAAGATGTTCGATATGTTGCTGTGGACCAGAGACAAGTCAACCAACATAATGCTTTTCAGGGTGCTTGTTCAGTAACAGAGAGGACAGTCGCTGCCAGTCTTTATTGCAAATTGGTTTGAGATGTAAACCAGAGTGTACAGAAAAGAAATGCCTCTGTCATCTTTTGTTTTATACCGTACAAAGAGTCCACATCTCATCCTCCAAGATATCTCTGAACGCTGGACAGTAAACATCGCCACAAATACCTGTTGTTCATTCTCCACAAGAGATAAACATGATCTGCAAGAAAAGAGCCATCGGATTGCAGCTGAGTGGTTACGAGATTGGAGGAACACATTGTCGTGAGGAGGTGAAGGATAAAGTGTAGATGATAAAGCAGTCACAACATCAGTGAGAGAGAGAGAGAGAGAGAGAGAGAGAGAGAGAGAGAGAGAGAGAGAGAGAGAGAGAGAGAGAGAGAGAGAGA
>JAPZEB010000025.1:7914111-7926129 GCA_029783705.1 Chaetodon striatus | reverse complement strand
GACTCTCTCTATTTCCAGGAAGGCATTGATTGCAACCAAAGCCACCAGGATCGATACTTTCGCTGTTAAAAGCCAGCTCGTTGACCCCTTAAATAATGCTGTAAAGTGTTCTGAGGCAATAATGGGCCCTCTTTTACTAAATCAAATTCTTCTTTGAGGGCTGAAAAACACCCAAAAGTGACGCTTGCCTGTGGTGAGAGCGCTAGATGAAATTCCACATTTCTTTGTGTCTGCTGTCAATCAAAAGTCTTTACTGAAAACTTGGATTTTGTTCATATGTCTTGAGTTCGTCCACAGAGGCATGAAAAGGCTCTTTCTCTCCTTTAATTGCAGATGGACAGAGAGGAGCACTGAAGCTTATAAATAAGGCCTCGGGACTGTGAGCTGTGCAAAGTCTGAATGAAAAGGCCTGGATGCCACAAGGCTGACATCATTAAGAACAGCCTAATGATCCCCTGGATTTGATTTGTTTGGCCTGGTCCTTACTGACTGGCATGACTTGTGAAAAAAAAAAAGCACCCAAACTTCATCAGTCTCTCAACAGGGCTTCTGTTGAGGTTTGGGCTCATTTGGGCCTGTGCCAAAGCTCCTCCAGGCTGAGTCCAATTACTCCTGCAAGAATGTACCGCCAAAAAAAAAAGACTAATTGAAGGGTTTATACAGGAAGAAAACTAATAGACTGATTGAGAGAAAGTGGGGACACATCAGTATACAGAAAAGTGAAGCTCTTGGGTTTTTCTCTTGCGGCATAAAAACACTATTAGCTTTCTTCTTAATCGTGCAATAATCCAAGCAGTCACAGAAACGTATCCTTCGAAGCTCGGCTTGGCTGCAGTTCTGGCAAACACGCTGCTAGCTTATATTTGAGTGACAGATTCATTCAGTGTGTGAGTTATTATTACCCGACTGTACAAGACACAAACAAATATTAAATAAGCCGCACGCTCTGATGCATACAACATTTGAACGAGCTATAATGCAAGATGTGTGAGCTGCTGGTTATGAGATGTTGTTCTTACTCAGTCCCGCTTAATTCCATAATAAAACTGAAAGGTGTAAGAGTGGAGCGGAGCGCAGTTATTCTAACTCTGCACAAATGGGATTAGGTGTTTGTACACAGAGCAGAATGAGGGTTTGGGATAGGGAGCTTTCCTTTCACGGTTAAGCCTGCAGCGGGGACTACAGAGCGTGGCAGGTTACCCTGCGATTATGATGATCCAGTTTGATCTGAGGAAATGAAATTTCTTCCAAGGCCACTTTTCGGCTCTTCAGCAAAAGGACAACAAACGGATAAAATGCAAAGGCAGCCGCTGCTCACACACAGGCAGCAGAACACACACACACACACAAACGTGATGCAAGCTCGCAGGTGTGAGTTCAGGCTCATTTGCACTGACTGCTCTAATTTATTTTCCCAGACTCCAGTGTTAAAGCTATTGTACAGTAATGCCACACTTACAGTATGAACTACCAGGCTCTGTGTATTTGGGTTCAGGTTTTCATCTTGCAATGCAGAAAAATATTTATATTTGCCAACAGTTGCAGAAGGCAAGCCTCATGGTATTTACAGAGCCATGAGTGAGTTTGACGTGAGTGCAAGTTGCAATTAAAAGGAAAAGCCTGATCCTGCCAGTTCATTAAGCCTATGAGGTGCTGAGATACATAAAAAATATGAGATATGTGGAGGAAAATGATACTGAAATCATGTTACGACACTAGGGCTACAACTAACAATTATTTTTCCATTAATCTGTCAATTATATTCTCGATTAACTGATTAGTTGTTCGGTCATTAAAAAAGCAGAACATGTTGAAAAATGTCAGAGTTTCCCCAAGCTCAAAATGACGTCCTCAAATGTCTTGCTTTGTCCACAACCTAGAGATATTCAGTTTACTTTCATAGAGAAACAAAGAAACTTGAAAATAGTCACACTTGAGAAACTGGAATCAGTATTAGTTGTCTGGACAAAAGTTCTCAACATGGATGTGGCTGAGCTGGCAGCTAGCAGCTAACAGTGCAAATTCCATAAACAGCGCTAAACACCAGCAGCAGTGCTGACAGAGCTAACGGTGTTAACCAGGGAGGAACCAGAGGGTGGGGGGGGTACAAGTCCACAACGACACTGTTGTGATATCAGCAGCAACTGCTATATGAGCACAGTACAAAGCAGCGGTGATGAGCTAGCCAGTGGGATACACACATGCACTAACATGCAACAGGGAGGTTCTGATTACAACACATACAGAGGGAGCGCGACTTCATTTCCTGCTCGGGACGCCATTACTCCACATATCTTCACATAGCAAATAATAGTGTGTTGCTGTATTAATGCTCTGCTCTGTAGATAAAACACGACTATGTGTGGACAGTACAGTTGTGTTAGCGGCTCTGTGAGGCTGGACCTCCCCACTGCGGTTCTTTAAGCTAAATGCTAATGTCAGCATGCTAACATGCTAACAATGACAATCCCACTATGCTGATGATTAGCAGGTATAATGTTTTTTGTGTTCGCCATCTTGATTTAGCACCATAGCATGCTAACATTTGCTAATCAGCACTAAACACAGAGTCCGAAGTTTTGAGGCTGATGGAAACACCATTAGCTTTGCAGTATTGGAGACCTTTAAATTTAACCTGAGATGTCCACAGTCAGGACAGTTCATCCTGTGCAGCTCTTGAATATCTGAAACAAATATAGCAATCCATTAATTGTTGTCGAGCTAGTTCAGTCTGGACCAACACACAGACTGACACTGCCATCACAGAGCGACGCAGCTAGCATGGCTAAACACATGCTGCAAATGATCAGTCACCACCTCCATTCGTGAAGCTATTTTATATTTCAGATGGCAGCGTGACAAACTCATTAAACTCACTTATTCCACACGTTCATTAAACCACAGGAAGCACTCTTCTTCTGCATAATCGTCATACAGACATACTCAGCATTGTCTACGCAATATTTCATCCCTATCTCCATCTCCAATCTTCCCCACCTGCACCGACTGCACCATATATCTCCCATTTCAACTACACTTCACTTTCCCATTTTTCTTCCCCTCCCAGCCCAGCTTATATAAGAGGTAGCTTGGTGTGATGGGGACAGGGTGTCAGAAAAGGCACCGTACCCTTCAGCTGGCAGGAGAGTATATCCCTGTCTCTCCCTAAAGGATGGCTGAAAAGCGATCCTCTCCACGCACACTCTGATGAATATCACCGCCCGCTGGACCACTGAGGCTCAGATTTATTCAATTGGCTCCTCGTATACAGTAACTGACTGTACCGTGGAAAAAAAAAAAAATCACCTGGCATAAATTTATCTCCACTACAACCTAACCCTTTCCACGGGGACACACGGTCACAGCGGGGAGGATGATATAATTTCTCCGCTGCTGTCTGCTGCAGTGGGTGATGGGAGAGAGATGAGTGGTAGCAGAGGACACAAAAGGCTTTCATCGACTGCTTAAGCTCAGACACAGGGAGAGTTAACCACAATCAGAAATGTGCAGTGTGAATGCTGAACTGGATGTCTGGGCCAGAGCTAAAATACTATGTTAATGATTTTCAGTGTGGTTTTTTTTTTTTAGAGAAAGTCCATGAGGTATCAGAAAATCCCAGAGCTGTGACACTATCGAGGACCTGCTGCATGAATCAGGGACTAAATTAAAGTGAGGAATAATGTGAGATACCCTCAAAACAAACAATGCATGCAGTGCGCAGGCTTTTAATTTGACCAAGCTATAAATCTGCAAGAAAACAGAGGCAAGCATCTGAAAATACAATCCCAACAAGCTGATAAAAAGAGATGAAAAATATGAAATTGCACTCAGGTGCTTTTGCGAAGAGTTTATTCAGACCACATTACCCCTGTGAATCGCCGGTGCACAGCACAGTAAATG
Source organism: Chaetodon striatus (assembly GCA_029783705.1). Classification (NCBI taxonomy): domain Eukaryota; kingdom Metazoa; phylum Chordata; class Actinopteri; order Chaetodontiformes; family Chaetodontidae; genus Chaetodon; species Chaetodon striatus. Next base: position 7,922,229 of record JAPZEB010000025.1, on the reverse strand, counting down.
CTGCATGGTGCAGGTGCATATAGCCTGGCAGCTGACATTTGGGTAATACTGTGGCCATGGGCAAATGGTGCAACTGCAGCATGGTGGGAAATTAGGTCAAATTAGGATGAAACATTACCAGAAGGTGTGACAGGGCCTGGCATCAGTCATGACTAAGCAAATTACTTTTCCCCTTAAAAGCAGAGTGCTTTGTGTCACAGCACTGTGATGTCCCTGAGCAGGAGGCACAGAGTCATCACTGAGTACCATGAATTTAATTAGCTTAAAGGAGACGTGATGTTGTTATGATACTGAGTGAAATGTTCAATGTATGAAACAGTCCAGGGACTTCAAACAAAGACTTGCACAACAAACACAGGGTCAGCTTTTTACAGGACAAGAAGGCGTCCATCTTAAGTATCTATAGAAGAGTTAACACCTCCACCATATTTTTTATAAATCATGGTGCATACTAACAGTTGTTGGTGATATGACAGTATATACTGTGTGACTGTAGAAATGTCAGGGATGCGTCGTCTAAACAATTAAACGTCCGCCCCCTTGCTAGTCGGCACCACAAATATTAGTCGGTTAAACCAATTAGTATTTTATTCATGTACAAGGCCGCTTAACTGTTATGCAGCTGTTCGCCACTAGTGGGGGCTACAGAGCCGTCAGATAGCAGTATCCCTCCCTGAAAGTTTTAAAACAGCACAGTACGCAAAACCAGCGCGGTTTGGCAGTACTTTGACAAAGAAAATGAATTCAGCAGCAATTACTCTTTTTTGAGGTGTTATATTATTTGTTAAATTTAAGTGAGTGTTGTTTTATTAACTTTAAAGTGAATTGCTATCATTCATGTCTGATAATCTGCAAGGTTCAATGTGCCCCACATTTCAGAGGGAATTAATTTATTTTAGATGTTATTTTAGTGTTTAACTTTTGACTGAGTTGCCGTCATGTTCACATTCATACCACACGGCGCAAAGTGTCTCGTACTTCAGCAGCATTTAAAATCTGACATGTTGAAGATAGTGATTAAAGACTTAAAAGGGCTCTTAATGCACACACTATTTTCTGGGACAATGTTTAAAATACTTAATAAATTGTGCTAAATTTTGACTGTTTTTTGAGTGCTTTCCTTTTCTTAGACTAGGTGACTAGCCTTAATTAAAATTTTCGTTTAGTCGACAGGGAAATGAGTCGCCAGGAACATACCTAATAAATGTGTCCGCCGGTAGAGACTTAAGACTACTACATTAAGAGCTATGTGAGACAGGCCATGTAGCAAATTAGGGCTGGACTGTGATCTTGTGATTTTCGCAAATCCAGCTGCCTTGCAAGGTCACGTAATTTGGGCAGATACGGAAAAGGTGAGAGCAATTCTAAATACAAAGACCTGTAACACTGAAAACTACTATTCTTGGGAGCCTCCATCCTGAAAGAATTTCAGTTTTCCTGTTTTGAGTCTTGTGTTTTTAACTCAAGTGTTGTCTCGTGAATTCTTTTCAAACAAAACAATAAAATCATCAAATGTGATGAGGTGCCGTGTGGTTATTTTAAACCATGTCTTAATTGGATTTACAGAACAATTACTGTATTGTGATATACAATGTTACCGTGGTATAAAATACCATATACTGTGACAGGAGATTTTGGCCACATCGCCCAGCCCTGGACAGATGTATGTGCTCACGATAATTCACAACACCACAACATGCACAATAAGGGACATAGCTCCACGTCAAATTGGCCAACATATCCCTAACAAACACGTAAAGAACTCTGGCATGAGCCCACAACACATCCATACACATAGTGTTTGTTTAATCTATGACATTGGATCGTACACAGGCACTGCAGCCATCCTATGCCACTCCTCCCACTGGTCATGGCTACATTGTAACCCCAGATTTGTGAAACTCACACAAGCGGCTTTGAAATATTCTCACTGTTTTACATTGTGACAGCACTGTGGTTAAGGTCTGGTAAGGTTTGGGCACAAAAAGCCCTTAGTTAGGGTTCGGGAAAGATATTAAGGTACTAAGTAATGTGATACGTCAACATGGAACATGGCACATAAAATCTCGCTGCAGTTTTCTGAATCTGGGGATTTCATCTAGACACAAATCCTCCCACTTCAGTGTTGTCGAGTTTACAGTTTTATGCAAGTCTCTAAATTTCAAACAGGCATGGGCAAGAAGAAAAGCTCGGCTGTGCTTAACATAAAATGCAACTTCACTTGCAAACAGCCGACCATGTACTATACTGAAAGTGCTGCCCAGGGGTTTAATAACATTTATTTAAAGTTTGTTTAAAACATGTTGTGTTTATCACAATATAAACATCTAAATTATAAGAAGTAAAAATGAAAAAAAACAAAAAAAAAAAACACAACAAAGTATAATCCATTTCAAATTCAGCTGCATCACTGCAGAAAATATCAGGGGAGATATTTTTCTGGAGGCACTGTAACAATGAGAGACGCAGAGAGAATAAAAGACAAAAACAGACGCTCAGGCTCACGTTCAGAGACTGATAATTTTCATATTATTCCTGCGTATCAGGTTATGATTGAGTCTTGAGACATACTGATCGACATTAGCTGCGTTATGAATATCAATTTGCTCCTCGCGGTCTTCTCAAGCAGGCGAGTAAAGGTCAAATCATTCAGTCTAAGAACAAACTTTGTTCCCTCGTTAATGCATTCAGCACACACACTGCAAACTAACATGACAACTGAGTTTCCCTCGGCACTTAATGATGCGACTTAATGATGCTGTGACAGAGAGAAAAACATCCAAATGGAGACAGATAAAAAAAAAAAAAACTGTCATCTCAGAGGAGTTTACAATTTACTGCATTTTTCTCAATGTGATATGTGTGATATTCATATTGTCTGTGGGAGAGCGCTCTCCCGTGTTATGACCCAAAATAAAACCATATTTGGAGACAGAAGTGGGTCACCCAAATTAAAGGGAAAACAACATGGACTGGTGCAAAACACTAAACCCCTCACCCACTAGATTCCCTCACAAAGACACATCTAATATGATACTTATATGATGCCACCAGATTTTAAAAGCAGACCTACAGGCCATAGACAAAGATTAAAGTTTATGAACTTTAGCAGAGATAAAAACAAACCTTGAGTATAACAGTACTTGATTGTTAGGGTAGATTTATGGCCCTAAGCATTCCCTCCCATTATTTCCAAACAGTTCTCAGAGACATCTAAAGAGGTGGATTGAAGAACACCAACCCATTATAGACATGACTGTGATTGGCCCAGAGGAAATAGGCAGGTAACAAGATGAGAGAAGTGTTTATTTCCTCCAAAGGAGAACCGCAGCAGCATTTCAATTCTCAGAAAACACTGATATGAGTAGCTGTGTAAAGTTTGTTTTTCGAATAAGTGCTTTGACCTTTATTTGTTGGCTTTGCAATGTTTTACGGAGTAAAATGAGGTTCATAACGTGGCTACTACCGATGATACATAATGAATATACCCCCCTTTCTCTCTCCACAGTATCTTTTTCCACTCTGTTTTTCCTCTCTTCTCCCTCTGTTTTATGTTATATCTATCATTTTCTCCCATGTCTCCCTCGTCTCCCTCTATGGCTTTGCATTTTTCTTTCTTCTTTCTTCCTTTGTCTTTGGTTGCATTCCCTCTCTGCCTATTTGCCTCTCCACTCTCTCCTCATGACTCTCCTCCCCATCTGTCTGTCTTTCTTCTATTCTGCCTCTGTGCATCTTTCATGGGCAGAAATAGTCAGTCACACATGGGAGAGGACCAATTACATGGGGAGTCCGAGGGCCCTTTTCTAGAAAAATTTGAATTTTTACAAACATATTCCACTAAATTTGCCAAGGCCACATTGACCACATAAAAGTAAAGATGACCATTAACAATTCCCCATTAGCTCAGACAACAATCTAAACATGATGCATGCAAAATACTGGAATATTTTGAAGTTAAAATATTATCAATTTTACATGTTTATAGTTTAACCACATTTGCTGAGCTTTTTTGTTCTAGTCTGTTTACTTCAACAGGTTAAAGAAGCCTGTTTAAATACTGTAAGTTTACTCGACAGTAAATAATTCAATAACAGACTAAAGGCCATTGCACAGCAAGCCTGTATTTTTCATCCGAAATTGTTGCAGGTTGTGTAAATCACATTTGCATACTGACATACGAAACCTTTGTCCATCATTCAAAGTTTCAGGAAAGGTTAGATTTTCTGTGTTTGTTTCGCATCCGACAAAAAAGCAGTGAGGAAAATGTGGCGAAACGTGCAGGAAACATTCGCAACAATCAAAAGGAACAGGGCGCACAGTGTAATTTCGTAAGTCTGATAGCCTTCTTTCAACAGGTCAGATAGTAATATTCAGGTGGATGATGATGACGCGGAGGAGGATGAGGGCTGCACACAGACAGAGAGAGAGGAGGCGACAGCGTGGAGACAGAGAGGGCGGACAGCTCAGTCCCTTCATGTAGCCGCAGTGCCAAATGCAAGACGTGGGCAGAGAGAGGCGACAGCCAGGGAGGTAACTCCAGTGGAGAGAAGTAAGGCGGAAAATCTGTTTTTCCATTTTGTCTCAAATTGCAAATTTTCACAACCAACAGAACAATAAAACACATCGGAGTGAGTGTGCACGGATTCTTACTCTTGTTATATATTCTGTATATGTGTTGAATCTGAATCTCAGGCTGTTTATTCGTATAAATAAAACATGTACATGTGCACCCACGTGTCTGTAATATACAGGGAGAATGACAGCTGTCTGTCCTCACCTGCTGTGGGATCCTACTTCACTACAACAGCAGAACTGCAGCTGAAAACTCCTGAGATGGGAGCAGGAAAAGAATATATTCAGAGTTGTGCCTGGCTGATGGATTGTCGCCGGCCAAACAACCAGCAGTCAGTACATGGGAACTCTAAAAAGACCAATCACCATCTTCTGACAAAGTGCACCATAAATCCAGTTTTTTCCCCCAGTATTTTCTGTCTTATCTTCCTCTTCCACAGCAATTTGAGGTTTAGAGTCACGCCCAAGGACACTCTGACGTGTGGACATGAGGAGCAGGGGATCAAACCATCAATCTTGCGATTAATGTATGACTCACTCTACCTGCTGAGCCACAGCTGCTCCGTATTATTCAAGTTGTTGGCTAGATAACTATTTCGCTGCCATGCTACATGCTGGCAGATGACATATTTGTACTGTAAGACAAAAACAGAAAACTGGGGGGTTTGACAACAAGTTATTTCTTTATAGAGAACAAGCAGAATGGATCTGGGAGGTGGTGCAGCTAGTGCAGGCAGACAAGCATCTCTATGTGAACTCTCTTGCCCGGTGTACAGTTGAATAATAATGAAAGTGTTATCTTGAACACTTCTTTTAATTTGAACAGCTAGCAACAGCATGACCATGAAACTAACGCCCAATTCAGACCAAAGATTTGCAATGAGATGAGTTGACACCTGGAAACTTCAGCAATACATTGTTCTGCAACGTTCTAAACACCTGCTGATTCACACCAATGCAACTAGATGAGATGGTGTATCATACCTATGCAACAACTCTCTGTACCTCTGTTCTGATTTACGGCTTTTCAGGCTTGTTTTGTGGCTGAATATAACTTGTAGCTTCTTAAAATATGAACGAGGATAGTGATAGTGAGATACTGGCTACAGTTGCATTTGTAGTAGTGATGAAACGGCGAAAAACAAAAACAAAACGAGCACCAGATGGACTATCCATAATCAATACACCACAGTAATATAAGTAAGCAGCGCCAATCAATTAATCAATGAGAATATGTGTGTGTGTGGGGGGCGTATAAGCACATACAGGTAGCAGCAGCGGCGACTCACCGTCTCAGCAGGGACGGAGCACCTGCCACAACAAGCAAACATGCTGTCTGCGGCCATTTTGACTCGACCAGTGAACTTCACTACACGTCGATTGGCTGTAGAAACAGGTGACGTGCTTTACATTCTAAAACCAAACTGCTGGTGAGCAGAGTTGCAGGTGACACCATCAGCCAGCTTAAGTTGAGCTCAGACCGGCCAGTTCACACCACTGCAACGGTTTTGTCTCGTCGTGAGTCTTTGGTGTGAGCTGGGTTTTTAAAAAAAAAAGAAAACTGGGGGGTCTCTAGAGATGAGACAATCTTTTGATGTGGAGTAATGTATCGATTCAATGATTAATGACTCAATGTCACTGATGAACATTGATCCACGTGGCCATCTTAAAGATACGCCTTTAATCTGAAATAACCATGACATGTTTGTGTCACAGTCAAACAGCACCAGGCAGATAATGGCAAGCAGTCAAGACAAAATTTTAAGGATATTTTCTCCCCTCTCGGGAATATATCATAAGTGTGGAAATATTTTGGATGCTGGAGAAAATATGGGCCAACAGACAGAGCACATATGCAAACAATACCATTACTAGATAAAATATTCACACACTTCTTCTGTAACCAACTGTGCTAAATGGGCATATGATATAGTCTCATATCGATGGCAGGCCAATATATTCTCCAACTGTCCAAAGAATTGATATAATATCCTATTGTACAGAAACTAGTGATTTACACCTCTAAACACTGCCAACCATGGTTAAAAGGCCAAGCAAGCATTGAAACATTGTTGTGTGGGTGAAACAAAGAAGCAGCAGAAGGCCCTGACCTCAAATATCCAACTTTAAAGTCTTCAGGTTAAAGTGGCATCTTTACAACTTCGTCTTACAAGTACAGTCCTGACTGGCTAAAGGATTTACTCTGCAGCTAATGCTGCAGTTAGGAGGATTTACTCTTTCAGAAAGACTACAAAGCCGAGCTGTTAAGAGCAGCCAGAAGAATTTCTTACTGCTAAACCTTAAACTTTTGGCTCATCTCTCACCAGAACAAAAAGTGACCACATTTATTACTGAGCAGTTAAGTATTTAAAAATATGTGCTGTTTCACTTTCCCGTCAGTTGAACTCACATTGGGGGTAAATGTGTGATTGTCCTTTACAGTTAAAATTAAATAAAAATCTAATGGACAACAGTAGGGGGTCAAGTGTTTGGGAATTAGATCTAAGGAGCCTGATTTGACCGTCAGTCCCACAGTCATATTGTTGCAGTTGCTGTAAAACGTGGTTATAAAACAAAGGGTCATTCCATTCAGGCTTCATGGGGGTGCTTCCTGTCTGATTTTACATGAACTGCTTGGTTTATCCCAATTAATCATAGAGTATTTTGGTAGAAACGTATTAATCAGAGCATTCATCTGCGGACAGCACATCGACCGTCAGTATTGGCAAGGAGAGGCGCATAGCAACAGCTGTTTGAGTTTTGCATCTCTCTCTTTCTCAAAGAAAAAGTTGAAAGTTCTCTGTATGACCAAGCAAAGCAAGCAGGAAGTGAACTAAGTGACATATTCTGTCCCTCTTTCTGTCTGTCTATCGATCTCCAACGCTCGCTTTCTGTACTGTGGACAGCAGTGCTACCGCACGTCCACACACGTACACCTACACACAAAACAAACAGAGCTAGATGGAAGACATCCTATTATAAAATTAATAATTAAGCTTAGTCAAGTAGACACCATGTTTTATTGGGCATTTCAGCTCTGTTTTCTGGTGTAGAAAAAATGGAAACTAATGTCACAAATGAGGATATGGATCAATGCACAAAAAAAAAAAAAAGAAAGAAAACACAATGTGACAATGGGCAACACTCGATGAATCAGAATTGACTATGTAAATTCAGAGTCAGAGAGTCGGTCAAACGTCGTAAACAATTTCCGCCTGTGCTATAACACTTTTAACCTCTGTATCTCAAAAAAGCATTCCTGGATTTTCATACTAATTACATCGTATGAGTGAACAGCACAGTATTAAAAGAGATAAATTAGATTTCTTTGAACGCTTTGTCCCCCTCTGGAAATACTTCTTATGGTACCCTCCTTTTCATGCTGTCTTTTGTGCTCTCTAACTCATCCTCCCCTATCCCCTCTTCCCTGCTGCCTCCCTGTATCACCTTCTCATGCACCCTCACAATTGCTGATGAGCGTATGAACACACTTATCCTCTCTTCCTGGGGGGGGGGGGGGGGGGGGGGGGGGGGGGGGGGGGGGGG
>JAPZEB010000025.1:7874899-7909135 GCA_029783705.1 Chaetodon striatus | reverse complement strand
CTGCAGCCAGTAAACATGAGTCAGCACTGACATGGTGAGAGGCTCACACACACACGCACACACACACACACACACACACACACACACACTCATATTAGAAAATGTCATAATCGAAGCCATATATAGAACTTTCCTTGGACCAGTGAATAAAAAAGAACATTTTGTGCATGGCATTAATGGCACGCAAATGTGGAATAATGGATTCAACAATATATTCTGCTCCAGCAATGTATTCATATTTCACCCATCCAGCGGTGGTGGACAATTTAATGCTGCTCTCCCCTCAACTCGCTCGGCCTGCAAATCAATGTCCATTAAACCGACTTGAGTGTTCATATGTCACTGGATCCTCTCTCCATTAATTCTGCTTCTCTACAGATTGTAGCCTCTCTGACTGAGTGCTGTTCAAAACAGTACAACTGCAGTGAATGGTGTGTGTACGCTCCGGGAGGCTGCTACAGGCGGACGCTCATTACGGTGACACGTTGACCTCCAGTGACTTCACAATGCACTGATAATGAACTGGACCATTTGTGCTGTGTGGTTGTCACAGGCAATTTCAAAATCTTTATTTATCCAGCCAAGGTTTACAGGGTATTCATACTTCTTTTCTGGCAAGGCCGAGCTCCACGCTCATAAAGTTTCACAGCTTCACACCTGGTAGCTGTCCATCGTAACCACAGGCCCTTACACTTGGCCGCTGAGCAGCTTCACGGGAGCTGCTGCGGCTTCTTCAAGGACACAACAGTGGTAGTTCTTCCAGCAGAGAAAAGCGATTCTCATTCAGTTCGCCTCCCAAATGATTTAACCAAATGACCTTCTGGTTCTGGGCTTTCATCCGTAGCCTCCGAGTATTTAAACGCTTTAATTTTTTCATACAGTAACAATAATGCAATGAGAGCAGATTAAAATAATGTAATGTCAGGGCTGATTATTTTAACTGCCAAATCAAGCTTTTTTAAAAGAAATCTTATTTTTTATGAGATTAAACAAATAAGAAACTGAGTAAGGCTGAAAATGCATACATTTATAAATAAGTGGAGTCTTTTTACAGGCCTGTTAATTCAATTAAGTTATTAAACCAATGCTATACTCGCTTAAATTACTCACATGCCACTTCTTCTCTGACATCCTTTTTAGATTTGTATATAAAGGGAGAGCAAAGGTGTTTTTCCTGATTCTGTTGACTCAATTCCAAATTTTTCTTTAAAAAATATCGTCAATGACACTTAACAGAGAAACACTATCCTGCAGATCACTGTTAACTTGTGTTTTTAGAAACCGCGATTTGTCATTTTGGCATGGGGGGGTGACTCAAAATACTACAATACTAATGAGCCACAACCATCGTTGCTATGGAGAAGAAGCCTTTAGACCAGATTACTGTAACACCGTTCTTGGGCTTTGTTTAGGTGGTAAAAAAACTATCTAACTGAGGCAACATCTGCTCAGCACCATTAGATTTTTATGTATGTGATGCGAGGATTTTCTACCTGGATGTTATTGTAAATAAACACTGACTCAGAGACCTCAATCACAGCGGTGAGGTATTTTAATGTGCTTTGCATTTGGAAACAAATTGCAGCTAGAATAAACCCAGGATCAAAAAGTGAATGATTTTAGCCTACAGCCGCCTTTAGCAGAACACGTTACAGAACTTCACTCAGCGAGGTTGTGTTAATGAATTTATTTGTTTAGTTTTATTTTTACCTCGGCCAAGGAGGCTATGATTTCTGTTTGGTTTGTTTGTCAGCAGGCTTACAGAAAACTACTGGTCAGATCCTCCTGACACTTGGTGGAACTGTGTAGCATGGGGCCAAAGAAGAAGCCATTTAATAATGGAGCAGATCTGAATCACAGGAGGGATACACAAATTATTTTTCATTTTTGTTAACATTGCAAAATAGGGCATTTGGCCTCGACCGAGGTCTGTGCTCTCTGAGTGTCCTTGTAGTTATTCTCTGTATTTAACTGAAAAACGAAGGGAGCTAAAAACTGTGTAAAAAAAAAAACGTTAAATGGTGAAAAACTGAAATTCTGAAGAATTCAGATGCAGCCTAAGAGATTTTTTTTTTAAATTTGGGAACCATTAACAAACTTTGTGAATAGTCTAAGTGGCCTGGAACTATGAACTCATGTCCTACATGTACTTAAATGAACTATAAACTATGACGCATGTCCATTTTCTTTTTATTTCTGAACATATTTTTACCTTGAGATGATAGCTTATGTTAATTGCTTGTCTGACAAACGTAAAATACTAGTGAAGTTCGACTGAAACTGTAAGGCAATGTGTAAATCAATACACAGTATTATGTTATATATAACATCCTCAAAACAGGGTCTTGTTTACGACTGACTTTAGCGAACACAACAACTTCTGGATGTGTTAATATATAATAAAAAAAAAGAACAAAGTTATTTCCCAATGAAAAAATGAAAGTCTCAAACAATGAGCCTTGTGTGTACCGTGTAAGCGTGAGATATTGGTTTAGTTGGAGAGCCTGCGACATGAAAGTGCTTATGTGGTATGAGATCATTTTATGTGGGCACCGTGGTGACACAACACTACGCACACACACATGCAGTCACACTCAGAAGCAGCCTGTTCATCATTCAAACTGCAGGGTTGGTTGGGGATAAAGGAAGCAGCAGATCTCACCAGAGTAGAGGGATAACAGACATCTATTAATCTTACCTCCTCTCCTGTCAGGTAGTACGCCGCCAGCAACCCACCAACGTAACGGATGTTCACCTCAAAGAGTGATGCCTCGCCGTTCTGTTGAACCAAGAGAGAGAGATCAAATTGTCAAATGTCATATTCAGCCAAGGCCTCAGTCAGCGGTAAAGTAGCAATAACAACACACTGCAGTCATCATAAAAAGCCGTGATCACTTAGGTTGTGTATTTTTTTTAGAGGAAATATATTTAATAACTAGCATAGCTTGTAGATTAATTGCCCTTTGAGGCTCTAAAGGCATACTGCGGCCAGGAAACGTGGATAAATGCTGTATTTCACATCACACAGTGTAAGCTGTGAAGTCTCTGTGAATCATGGGAATGATAAACCAAACTGAACACAGCTCCAGTTTCACAGCGACTGACGTATTTAAAATTCACCCAGCGTGATTTTCAGTGAAGACAGAAGTGTTATTGTTGGCTTGGGGCAGTTAGCTTCAAGTTTTTTATAAAAATCGATAATTAACATTTCTATGCAGAACGAATTCTTTTGTTATACAGAAAATAATTCTGTTCATTGCAGGCATAAATCTGTTGCACAGCTCTAAGACACACACGGGGAGTAACAATAAGCATCAAATCTTTCAGATCTATTTCACAGGAACGAGAGGTGCCAATTGATGAATTACACCTTTGATTACACCTGTGGAGAGAACAAAAAAAAACCCACCCTTCTTATAAGAAATACCTTTGCAAGGTGCTGTTCTGATTAAAGAGCTATTATATTTCAGTGGTAGTGGATTTACACAAAGCTCAACAGCTACTCTGGAAAAGCCTGGAAAAGGTTAGTAACCTTAGTCCCACCCACAAAGGTGCTGATTGGCAACGGCCATTCACAGAGCGACACCAGACTTGTATCAGAGGTGTGTAACCAGGCTTTCAGCAACAAAGGCTGTAAACAGCTGACTGCATCTCGGGATACATGGACTTCTTGTCCAAATTCAATACCCATGGTGCTGTACTGGTAGCCAGTCTTGTTGCAACTGATACACCTGTTCTTTATCACATCACATAATGGCAGCTTCAGCACTAGCACATTGTGTGTGTTGTAAAAACTGGTGTGAGTAAAGGCAAGTCAATACCGAACACATAATGTGTACTACACTGTACTGTGCACTGAGACCACAAGGTGCATTTCAGGGAGGAAACAACTTCATCAGACTACTTAACAGACTGTTATTTTACAAATTATTGCAATTAAAGTCTTTCTCAGACATTTCTTGTCATCTTATTATCTACAGTGATTGTCATATATTGTATTCTTGCAGTTGAAAATACTCAAACGCAAATGTTACTCAAACCAGAGTCCTACACCGGGTCAGGTACCACCAGATAACCTACAAAAAAGCTGTGTAACGGGTTTGAAATGCATTCATATAGATTCACAGGTACAGGCACTGGTAAAAACATGGATAGGCAGCAAGTAAGAACAAAAATAATCGTAGGTGCTCGAGCCGGCCAGGTGGACACTCATAAGCTTCTGCCAGATCTGACAACTGTATCGCTCTGACAAAATATGCAGTAGATGTCAGACAAAACGTCATTCTGGAGCTGGGGATGCAGCTGACTGACAGCAACGGGGCAGTTCCTTTGGATATGTGAATAGATGATGACCGTAAAATCGGTTATCTGTGTGTCAGTTTGGATTACATCAAACACAAGTGGGAGCTGACGCAGCAAGTGCACTGCACATCTGAGTGGGACGGTACATATCACAAAACAGTGTGATGGCAAAATGGTGTTTACTCTCAGGTCAAGCTGCAAGACTTAATATTAATGGGGCAGGACAGGTCCTGATTTAACATGGAGAAAATTACAAGTAACGGGTTGGTTTCAGTGCTGAGGTTTGGAAAACTGGACCTGTGAGGACTGTTACAAACAGGAGTACATTTGTTGGGGATTTAAGTCTCAAGTGTGGTGCATTAGTCAGTATTTACAGTGGAGCAGCACGACAACTCAGAGTAAACTACATGTTCCATGTGTTCATCATAATACAGGAACATGTTGTGGAGAGCTACAGTGTGGCTGATAAATATGATTTTGACAGTTTCTGTAGATTAATGGACGTCTATAGCACAAAGGTATACTGTAAGGCATAGGCAGTATAGGCGAATGTAAAGGGCATCAGGGGCACCACTAATGGAGGAAGAAAAAATATGAAAGTGTTTGTCTTTTATTATTTTCTACTAATACTTTTACTGCTATTATTTTTTAAGTATTACACAAGGCCACAACAACATAACTACAAAGCAAAGCCTCCTAAATAACAGAGGTTCCTGCAGTTCCCTCGGCCCCCGTCCACAGCTTGTTATGCTTTACCTGCTCTCTGGGGGAGATGGGCGAAATATCTAACATCACGTGAACCCCAAAACACTCTGTATCATTATCATGTCAAAACCATAAAAGCTCTCTGATGCCCACTCAAAACCATTGGTATTGGCTATTGGTCAAACTGTTATTTTAAGCATTGGCATCAATATTGGCCTAGAATTTCAAAATCAGTGCATCCCAGGTTCAATTAGAGAGTTAATTTGTACATTTTATTATTATTTTACAATGTCATATGTTATTTTATTCTTTTAACTTCTGAACAAGTTCATTTGTAATTCTTTTTTACTGATTATTGATTTATATAACTATTACAACACATGTACAGAAAGCAGACTAGCACATATTATTGTCTGATTTTTTATTCGCTAACTTATTAGCTTGTCTGCATTTTGGTAATCAATGTGCAGTAGTCTGACTGTTGGGGCCACAGCTGGCACTAGATATGAGGTTTTGGATACACAGGTAATACACCTCAGCGGGACTGATGTCTTTGTTTGGTTTTTGTCTTTTTTATGGCACTTTTTACAATAAGAAAAATGTAGAATAACACCAGACTTTTCCCTTAACTGAGTCACTGTGACCTGAATTCAGGAAGAAGAAAAAAAAACAACCTCATCAGACATCTCTACAGACTAAAGACATCTTTTATCCTACAATATTTGCCATATACAATATGCTGCCATTGTTTACACAGAGGCAATTCTGCAGTGAATCCCTGTGATAACAGACTAAGTGGTTGCTAGGAGATGATGTGACAGAACTACAAAAACCTCCAGTGAATGACTGATTGATTAACCTTATTATCGCTCATTAGGAAATTATGGTGTATTCATAAGTCTGTGACAGAATAATACAAGAAGGATAACAAGCCAATACAGTAGCGCATCAGCATTAATTGGCAACACTTAAGCATCAATATCACCGTATTAGCAGCATCCTTAGAGCCAGATCATAACCACAAAACACAGTATAGGTCAAAGAGATGGCCACAAATATAGATCTTTGTCATTAAAGTAAGTCAAGGCTCACATCTGCTCTCATTTTACTCTTTGGTTTTGTTTCAGAGGTCAGCATCTTTCTCAAGGTCATTCAGTAACATGTTATCTTGCTGTTAACGGACGTATCAGTCACTCTGGGAATACGACTGGTGAACTTTGTTTGTGAGGCAGTCTCTCTGAACTCCCATGCTCCCCTTCTTCTCTTTGTACACCTGTTGTACTGGAGATTTCCTCTCCATAGAAAATCAACAACTGGAGTCAGGCGAGTCTCAAAAGGTCAGGGCAGAAAGTCAAAGCCATGTAATGGTGTCCCCCAGTGTTTTCTTTCCTCCAAACCTTTTCCTTTTTTTGTCTGAGGTGTCTCCTTCAACTGCAGGGCAATATCGATCAATGGAGACTGGCTCAGGTAAAATTTTATTTCAACCCCTTTTGCTGTAAGTTTTTTTTTTTTTTTTTGAATGTCATCTGTTGCTCCTCTTGTTTCTGACATTCAGAGTTTTAAACTCAATACTTTTCTGTATCAGATAACTTGAGATATTTTTTAATGATTACAGTAGAATCTCTTATCATTTGACAAAGCAATTAACTGGAAGATTAATTTGAAAGATGACTCATATTGTAAATACTCAAACAGCGGCTGGTGGCTGAGACATTAATTTGGCTTGACTGTTGAGAGAACTGGACAAACTGTATTGAGTTTGTAGGGATGGGACTGTAAGTTGAGGTGATTGGAAATAATTGGTGAATAAGGTGAAAGTATTTAGCTTAAAAAGGGCATCCACCAGTTTTTTGGGCATTAAAAAAAAACAAAACCCTGAGCCGAAAAACAGAAACTCCCAAAACAAGGTTTAATTATCACATTGTATAGTGTAGATGATGTTTGTGTATTGACAAAAACAAAATGGAAACAGATTTAGTAAATAAATGATGACATGAAGCATATGACTAGAATATCTACTGAGGGGAGGGAAGATTGGGGCAGACACAAACATCAGATCTGTGAATACATGACGCAAACAAACATCACATTTCCATCACATTTTCTAGTCTTTTTCATTCATCTGAGGTTTGACTGCTGCTCTTTCAATTACTGCATGTCATCTCATCGCATCCTCTTGTTCTGCAGTGGTTTAATCAGCACAGTTGCCAGAATCAAATGTTGGCATTGTACGTGTCTGTAAACCACTGATTCAATATGTTTGTACGTTTCATACATATCATATCAACATTATGTTTAAATTACATGTATATACAGTGAGCTGAGTGTCTCATCAGGAGGAGGGGATGATGGATGGCATGGAACCTATGCAAGACAATTGCCCAGTTGCAGACCGCACTTTGAGACCAACAAACAACAAAAGCAGGTATTTTTAATGACACATTGGGACATTTCCAGATGTTGGGGATTTTAAGCCCAAACATGATGCTTGTCTGACTTTAACCAAGTGTTTTTGTGACTATACCTAAACACAGATTAACCACAGTGCTGTACTGTAAAGTTTCAACATATCCACTACATATGAATTTATATCAAATATCAATGGTTTGCAAAAACCTACAATGCCAACATTTACTCTGGAGAATTAGCGCCACAGACACTGTTTGTTTTGATGCGCCAAACTCTAAAAATTCATATATTTTCTATAAAGTCTTGCACTGCAATTGGATGGAAGCTTCAACTATGACGTTACGCTATGTCGGCCTACTTTTGGAAATTTTGCACACATGAAATATTCCCATGCTATAACTGTGAAACCTTATGAGGAGAGGACTTGTGCTAAGTTGTTGTGTCTGTTTGCCAACACTAAATGTATTTAGTTTACGTCTTTTCTACAGGAAGTGTGAAATAATAGATAACACTGCATGTGTCTAAATATGTCACCATAATTATTGCCTCTTATGCTCACTGAAGGTTGAAGCAGTCTGGTACTCATTGACTTGGAGACCCATAGAGAAGGAAATTGCTATCTCAAGTGTGGATGATAAGGAAATAGTAATTGGGTGCCAGAGAGGGCAATTAGCTCCACTCTGAGGAATAGCATGGAGATGGGGAGTCACTGGCAACTGTTCAAAGGTATCATTTACCTCCATTTATATATATTTATAAGTCTTCTCTTTAAAATGTTTATATACTTAATCCCATTTGGTATTATCATACTAAACGTTAATCAATACTTGGCATCAATAATCCTCAATTTTCAATCAATCAATTTTTATTTATAAAGCCCAATATCACAAATCACAATTTGCCTCAGAGGGCTTTACAGCATACAACATCCCTCTGTCCTTCAGACCCTCTCAGCGAATAAGGAAAATGTGTTTGTCTTTTAATCTACATATTAGATGATGTCAGCAAAATATTGCCACAAACTTGGCAATAAACACATTTTGACAAATTGTGGTCCCTAAATGAGTGGTCTGGCATTTTGGAAAACATCCATTTTATCTTGCTGTGCTCTCATTTCTGTTCCACAGCCAAGAGCTGGTTATCTTAGCTTAGCATAAAGGTTGTCTGTTTGGATTTAACAAACATATCACATGTTAATCTGTGGTCTTTAGAGGTGCTGGTAGGTGGATGTTGTTGTATTTCTACAGAGCCAGGCTATCTGTGTCCCCTTGTTTCCAGTCTTTATGCTGAGCTAAGCTAACCAGCCGCTGGTTCCAGTTTTATATTTACTGTACAGACATAAAAGTGGCATCAATCTTCTCACATAACTCTTCCCAACAATGTGAATAAGCATATTTCCTACTCAAAATGTCGAACTACTCCTTTAATGTGCATTGTCCTTGTCATGTGTTATGTAACTCCATAAATCGGGCAATAACAGCAGGTCTGTTGTACGGCCAAGGTGCTGGCTCCAACCCTGAAGTCAGCACACTGGTGACATTCCTTGAGACAAAGCACTGATGCCTCTGTCAGGGCGGCCGAGCTGAGCTGTCTTGCCAACCCTGAAATGAGTGGCCCATTCGGTAATGGCAATACGATGGTAGTGATTAGGGATGGAGTGTCTATTTATCACCAGGGGTAGTGGCACTCAGCAAGACAGGCAGCAGGTACAGTGAGGGAGGACAAGTAATGCTGACAAAGGTTTTGCTAATCAGACTTTTAGCTCCCAATACAGGCCCAATAAATCACTCAGCAAGTGCTGTATAAAACCTCCATTCATACCAATGCACTGAAGATCCAACAAAGTGCATTTAGATATGAAACAAGCCTACAGGCACACGTTGTATAAAAAGAAGTTTTTTTTGTTGGTTTTTGCATTTTCAATCTGATGCATTTTTCAGAAACAACTAACACTTTGTTTCAGTGCAAATGGGGCCACCCCTTCAGATTTGCATCTCCATTAAATCAACTAAAGAAGCAAAGCCCCAGGGCTCCGAAAAAAGCACACAACCTAAACTCACACTGACATAAATCGATTCAATCATCACATCACAAGCAAGACATCAAGACAGAAGATTAAAAACAATGTCAAAGTCCTCTGAGAGGCTGTGTTCATATAAATAAATACAAATTCTGCCTTCATTTTAACTGCACAGAAGGTGAAGCTGAATAACTGCATGGCAGGCTGGATTAGACTCACTGGAGAAGTGCTTACAGCTTAACAGCTTTTCAAACTTACATTTTTAATTTGTCCAAAACAGACGTAAATTGCTTTATTTTTCATTCATTGTCCCAGTATAGTTTAAATAAAACTTTTCAAAGCTATTAGGGCTGCGCACATGAGCTGTTAATTAAACAAACACATCTTACTAATTTCAGTAACTGAAATATTGTAATGTATCATTTTAATCCCATAATTCTAATGATATCATGGCAAAAAGGAGAAAAACGACAATGCATTTTTTCATTTTAGTTTAAGTGATGAATTAAGTTCTTCGATATTTGTGGTTAAACGGATATTTTCATCTGGCTGAAAGCACACAAAGTGATATTCATGATGAAAGAAATCAATGTAGAGCAGATCAAAGACAATTCAGGGAAATGTCAACATGAATAATTCAGTTTCATTCATTGTGCTACTGCTTGGCCATTTCTCCGTCTTTAGTCTGAATGTGACTGGTGAAATTATATCAGTTTAATACGGTGCGATGCAGTTTTAGGCTTCACTTATAGGATTACATTTTCTGGCACATTAATGATAGATGAATCAGTAGGAAGTCAGAAGTGATTCCTAAAACCACAAATATCCCTAAAAAAGTAATTGTGAAAGCAGCCCACTCCCACTGAGACGTAAAATGCTGCAGCACAGAGTTCAATTTAACTGTGCCGCTGCTCCTCGAGGCACGTTAAAGCATGGTGCAGCAAGCATGACAAAGAAATCAGGTAAAGTGAGTAACACCTGTTTTTCTTTTTTTTTCTCGTGTCTTTCTTCACGGTGCTCAGGCTGAGGACCTAATTAGGAGACAACACAAGGTTGTCAGAGTAAACACAGAAGCTCCCACCACCTCTGCCACCAACATAAAACTCTGCCTCCAGTTTGCCTGTCTACCTTCATTTCTCAGCCTGCTGCTGCAGAAAGTGAAAAACGAGACTTTCTGAAGGGCGATTACTCAACGGTGAGAACAAATCTGCATTGCAGTGTTGCAGCTTTAAAGTACAAACAACCTCTTACTTGCACAAACATATTTGTAATGAAGCTCTGCGATGCCGAGGGAAAACAAGTCTGCTCTGAATACTTGTACGGGATTTGACTGCTCATCTCCCTCGCCGCCTTGTGTAGCTATAGGCACTTTCACACCTAACCTGTTTGGTTCGGTTACACGAACCCTGGAGCTTTTGTCTGGTTAGAGCAGTTTATTTGGTGTGGTGTGAAAGTTTTCCAATAAGTCCTGCTAAGAGCCAAACAACTCGACTGAGACCACTTCAAAGTGGACTCTGGTAAAGTTTGTTTGTGGTGTGAAAGCAAACAAAAACCACGTGATTTTTTTTTTTACAGCAGATATATGGTTTTAACTTGATTTCAAAAACAAATGAATCCATCTGCTGTTTGTGGTGATAATCAATCTGTATAAGCAATCAGTATGTAGAGCATTTAGAACATGGTAACGTTTTCAGGATCAATCACACAGTCAACTGTCGTTAAAACTGTGGTGCTTTGTGCTTTTATCCTGTACAAGGCACCTTTCTTTCATCCAGTATCTACCTGTTCATCATTACAGCTGAGATGCAGTCCAATAAAGCTGATAATCAAACACACTGAAGCATTTCAGTTCTGCACGACCACTGTAAACCAGCACCCACAAAGATCAGTACTGTAACCAACCTGTTAATCAAAATGATGTCCAAGTCAAATCCAGCCCCCTCATGACCCGTTAATTAAGTCCTGACAGATGGTCAAACACACAAGTTACACTGGCGTCAAACATACAGCCTGCAGGCCAGAACCGGCCCCCTAAAGGCTCCATTCTGGCCCGCTGGATGACTGTGCACACCTTTGAATGATGTTCCAAATATTGCCAGTTAGTAGCTGTATCAGACTTCTATCTTAAAACAATATTGGTTATACTCCATTGCTAAAGCACTTCCAAAACAATTGATTTGTAAACGGTTTGTAAGGCAGGGGCAACTTAACCTGCTGCCTCAATAGTTTCCACTTTAAGTCGGTGTGGTGATGCCAGCATTACTACAAAGCAGTAGCGAATATGGGGGAAAAAAATACATATTGTTGAAATTGTACCTATTTTTTTAGACATCTCAGGCTAGGAAACATTTGGAGTTATTCATAAGTTATTTTGAAATTGGTTTTACTGGTCCAGCCCAATTGAGATCAAGCTGAGCCGTATGTGGCTCATGAAGTAAAATGAGTTTGGCACCCCTGGGCTACACAGTCACTCACTTTAAACCATTGCCTATTTGGCAGAATTAATTACCAACTATGTTTCTACTCTAAATGCTGAGGTTTAGAGCTGCAATGATAAATCATTTAATCAATTAGTAGTAATCTTAAACTTATCACCAACTAATTTTAGAATTGATTAATTGCTTGAGTAAATTTAAGACAATAAAAGAAGTAAAAATTCTGATTCCAGCCTCTTACATGTGAATATTCTCTGGTTTCTGTACTCCTTTATGTTGGTACACTAAAGTGTCTTTAAGTTGTGGACAAAACAAGATGTTTGAGGGCTTTGGGAAACACTGATTGACATTTTTCACCATTTTCGGACATTTTTTAGACCAAACAAATAACCAAATACTGGAGAAAACAATCAACTGATTAATCAACAATGAAAATAATTATTAGTTTCACCCATTATGAGATTGCTGTGTAAAAACAGAGTATGGTTTAAGATGAGCGCTTTGTTTTTAATCACAAATCTAGCCACAGAAAGTCTCTTTCACTGGCTGTGCTCAGTGCTAGGATGGTGAACACAGGTTGTGTTGTACGCCTTTACAATAACAAAATGCTGGTGGCTGAATACGCTTGATAAAATTAGCTGATCAAGATGTTAAAATACCACATAATCGTTTTCATTTCTGATTTCTCTAGAACATATTTCTGTTCTCACTTGCTGCCCATCTTTATTTAGTTCATTTTTTTTTACCAATGGCAGTACCAGTGAGTTTATACAAATATATATTTTGTCCCTTACACAATTTTTTGTAGGTTATCCAAGGTATCCCACCCAGCGCAAGACTCTGAATTAAGTCCCGATGGTGCAGGATGACATCACGAAAACTGTCCAATAAATGAGTTACCCGTCAGTCCGAGCTATAAACAATGACTCATCCAGTCTAGACAAAATGAACTGCTGGTGTGAAAGCGCCGTGTTATCATTTCCAAAAAGGTAAGAAGATCACTTGAACAAAAAGAGTCTCAATCGACACAGGCAACGGGATATTGCATTTAACAGTCCTTCAAGTGTTTAAAATATGCATGATACTAGAAGAAAAATTTGCATTTTAATTGTTTAACATAATGTAATTGTTGTGCAGGAGTAGCCACGGCAGAAAAGAAAATTAATTAATGAGCGTAATGACTCATTGGGTACATCGCTGTCGTAGCTTGTAGGTGTTCTGCTTCACCAGCAGCATGCAATGTTCCTGACAGCGTTTGATGCTGGTTTCTCTGTTGATGAGTATTCAACAGCGGTGGCAAAGATTGCCGTCGGACTCAGCCCAGATTTGCCTGGGACATGAGCCTGATTGGCATGGCTGACATGCTGCTGCGTGCCAAGGAGCTGAGTAGACTGTTGCCCAGTGGTGTGTCCTGCTCAGACGCTAATGTAATGATTTACTGCTAATAAAGAGGCATCATTGTGACTGGGCAGATGACTCTCCGCGTCTCCGCAATCCAGGTTTCGACTGGCTTCCACATTTCAAAAGCTGAATTAAACTGATGTGACGGGAAAAAATGATCCGATGAGCCAAGGATAAAATTAAGCAGATGATTGCCTCTCCTTACCAGAGCTGGTGATTCACACTTACTGGCTGTGATTTGACTTAACATCGCTAATTAACATGGAGAAATCATGAAAGGGACCAATTAGATCCCGCTACTCTAATCTCTGTCAGTCTAGCATGCTGCACACTCAAAGCTGCTGCCTCTGCTGAAAGGAGTTTCCCCAAGGCTGCTGGTCTCCACCCAGCTACTCTCAGGACAGAGAGCTGTGTGGCTGCTTTTTTTGTTCATAGTACATTAATTACGGTCTTGATCAGCGTCCAAGCTGTGAAAGCAGTCTCCAACATTAGCGTTAATGACCGCTAACCTCTGGAGCATGCTAAACAGCCTTCTCTCAGGGAGAGGAGGGCTCTTACCTTCACGCCAATAAAAGAAGGGGGGAGCGCACAAATGATGAGCACACACAGCTCAATATTTAGGTAGGTGACATCGACCTAACTGTAAAGACTGAGTGATAGAAACATTATAATATTAAATTGTTTGATCAGACTGGCGTATTTACATTTTCAAGATTGCTTAAAAACTTATATAACTATTGTAAAGAGGCTCATACAATAAAGTGGCGCAGAGGTGAGTCCTACAACCCAGAAATAAGTTTGCATTTTAGCACTTCCAGTTCCCTTGTGTCGAAGTCAGTGGGTTTTTGGTTAGATGCCTGAGATAATGTTGGTAGTTAGAGGATAACTTCGGTCATTTCTAACCTGGACCCTAGGTTCCCATATATTTGTGCATAAGTGACCTATGTCAGCAACAATTTTTTAAATTAGCCCGATATTGAGCGAGACGGCAGAGGTCGGCAGTTGAGCAACAGCCGCCACGTAAACATATGGGGCAAGTGAGCACTGTCACTGTATCTCCATTAAATATGGTTATTTTTGCCACAGATCGTTATTACAAGTGGCTTTAGTGTCTCTTTACCTTTCACTTGATCTGACCTGTTTGTTATTGTCTCGTCAAGCTGAAGTCTCGTTCTGAAATCTCACAAGATGTGACTTGTTGCAGGAAGGCAACCGTGGAAATGTGAGTGAAGGCTGGAGAGATTAGTAATGGGAATAGTTTGTTGTGTGGAGTACAGAACACATAGTTCAGTGTTATTAAAAAAGTTCAATGTCATGGATAATTTTTTAGCTGATTTTGTCAATGTGGATGAAGCCTTTGAATGTGACGGCCACCAGTATTTATTTGAGCTGAAGTAATGAATGAAAAGTGCCTACTAATTAAAGAGCAGACAAAGAGAGACAGAGGCAAGGCCATGAAGCTCAGGAGACTGGTTGTGTTACTGTGGGTGCTGTAACCTTATGTCCACAGAGGCTGTGAGAAGTGGGACCTGTTTCTTCCAAATGTGTCCAGGTATAATACGTTGGAGGGCATGAGATTTTCACAGTACGATAACCACCTCAGAAAATACCACAGTTTCACAGTGCCATGGTATTGCAAAATTTATATTATTATCAGTAAGAATTACCCTTAAAGGAATGAAAATGGAGGGGTTATTTTTGGTTTAACAAACCTTTATTACTATAATTGGAACTTGAAACCATTGTGTTATTGGAAGCAAGTGTAAAAAATCTCCCCTTGGAAAATAACTAAAATAAAGGGGAGATTCAACCTTCTGTTGCATATTTTTTCAGTATTGTAGATTAGCAAATGTACCCCGTATAATAACTGTCAACTTCTATATCAGGGTATACCCTGAAACCGGTATACTGCTGCAATCCTTGTCTAAAGCAGGTCTTTTTACTCTTGGAACAGCAGTTTTCTTTAGGAAAATGTGCTTTGGACTTCATCTCCTCTTTGACTAGCAGTATTCATGCCAGGTGATCTGCAGGTGCAGTGTATTGACAGGAGTGTTACAATCCATTTGTGGCACAACTTGCCTGAACTTTATATCCAACAATGGTAGTCTGTAAAAGCTGTGCGAAGCGTAACTTTTCGTTATGTTGGTCTGATTCAGAAACACACAAACACACAAACACGAACCACACTAAACTTCATTGTCTGTACTCTAACTCAACAAACTTTTCCTGTTACTTTTCCCTCCAGCTCTTACTTATGTTTCCACGGCAGTCTTCCTGCAACAAGTCACATCTCGTGAGATTTCAGAACAAAACTTCCGCTTCCGCGAGACAATAACAAATACAAGGGATCAAGCGAAAGGTAAAAAGACTCTTCAGCCATTCATAATGACAATCTAAGCCTATCTGTGGCAAAAAACAAACAAACAAACTAAACGATTTTGATGGCGATGCAGTGAGGGTTATAAGTTGCCCCATATGTTTACTTTTCAGCCGTTGGGCAGCTGCTGACTGTTACCCCCTTGCTCGATACAAAACCAGTTTCAAAAGTTGTTATTCACATCAGTCACTTAGACACAAATATATGGGACGAAAAAGGTCGAAAAATGCCAAAGTCATCCTTTAACTTTCAGGTTGGCCTACAGAGAAAAGTCCTTCGTACACCAGTCCATCGAGTTAATGGTGCTATTTCTTCTTATTAGACATCTATCATTACAGTATATTAGCATGTTCCAAGACACCGATGTTCCCATTTCATTTTATTACTCTTCTTTGAGCTCACCTTAATGACGAATAAAATAAATAATTAAACTAATCAGAAAGAGCTTGTGTTGCCTTCACTGAGAAGCTCGTTTTAATTTCCCCACATCAATCCAAACATCAGTGAGTCGTGTCTCTTTTTCTGAAGCCTTTATTCATGGCGGTTATTTGAAATGGAAAGTGACTGTTTCTGATTCTTCAAATAGCATTTTAACCGACAGACATTAGACAGTAATGGTTATCAGTCGCGATACATCAACTTCTTTTTCTTTTACTTGACTGCTCCACTCTTGTTACATTCCCATGATGCATCTTTGCAAGCCGTGGATAGATGCCTCAGTGAGCACCTGTTCCCATCCCAGACCCAATAAACCCGGATTAAATGGTCCGAGCAGAGAGGCATTAAGATAAACCACTGGCTAATGGTTCAAATCTCATCAGGTAATGATTTACTTTTTATTTCTTTGATAACACTTATCTTTCAAAATCCGGAAATTAATCAGCGGCTAACGTCTCGTTAAACACCATCAAATAGTCACCGAAGACAGGATGTAAACATTTCCACTAAATGCATTAAATTGTAAATTAACAGCCTGGTGAATAATTAATCAGATATGCAAGGGTGATAAATTATAGCTGAATTACAACCCAGCCCATCACCCCTCCATCTTTTCCCCCTCACATCCCCTCCCAGTATTTGTCTATCTGCATCTGTCTATTTTCAGATCTCGTCTTCATCTTTTGATGCTCTCTCTATGCATCTACAAATACACGCACTCACACACAAGTACAATCACGAGAGCAAAATTCTGTGTACAGGTCTTTGCTTTCTCCTGGGGGATGCTGCAGCTCCCCACCGAGTCCTCTATGATAATGCTCGGGTCTCGTGGGACTTTGCTACGCTCTCACTCTGCCATTATTATTCACCCCGCTGCAGTCCATCTTCCATCTTCCTGACTCTGTGTGTAACTGTCTGCCTCTGTCTCTCATCATATACCTCCCACTGTATTTGGCCTTGCTGACTGAGCCACATCCTTCACTTTGTCTGAGCAGCACTGGAGACTGCTTGCTCCCAAACTGCCGACAAGAAAAAAAAAAAGAGGCACTCGAGCTGCCTAATGTTCCACCGTATTCAGGTTGATATACTTAGCACTCTGTTTTATAGATGAGGTCATTAAATGAGCTAATTAAGGTTTCCATTATAAACATTTTTGTCTCAATATACTTGTATTCATATAACTTGAGTGCCATTAGAAACTTGAGGGTTTAGTTGCAGGTTTATGCAGGAAGCTGCTCCAAAATCTACTCATTATTTTCTTGACAGGAGGTTCCTGGTGAATATAGGAAGTTCCTAGTGTGTCCTGTTTTTTAGGGTTTTAAGTATGGGCTGCAACTTATAATTATTTTCATTATAAACTAATCTGTGAATAATTTCTACCATTACTTGATTAATGATTTAGTAAAAAACTGTCAGAAAGTAGCAAAAAATGTCCTGTCACTTATTTCCCAAGGCCCAAGGTAAGACATCAAATTGTATTAATTGGTGTGCTCTTCATCTTCTGAGAGAAACACCTGGCTTTTTAGCTGCTACATGCTCCACTATGCTCAAAGAATAGTCGCCAGTGTTGTCTATCTGCTGTCAGCTTCTGTGCCGGTAGTGTGCAGTGGGTTGATCTGAGTTTCTCTGCTTCAAACAGCTGACTGCTATGGCTAGAAATAGTAAGCATGAACCAAAACAGTAAAGTTGAGTTCAATAAAACCAAAACAACGAGCTGAAAGACACTAAAATTTTCCACAGGTAATAATTCTCTGCAGGTTTATCCCTACAAGTGACGCTTTCCAGAAAACACATTAATTTGGTCCACTGCTATTATAAAGATTGATCATAGCAGCTTTAAGCCTTAAGCCAGCTCAGACCAAAGATTCGTGACAAGACAAAACCGTTTTAGGACGTTGCAGATAAAAGTTGCAGCAGTGTGAACTGGCCATCTGAGCTCGACTCAAGCCGGCTGATGGTGTCACCTGCAACTCAGCTGGTCAAATCACCAGTGGCTGGTTTCAGAACATAAAGCTCAATCCCTGTTTCAACAGCCCATTATCCACACAGAGCCCTCTGTTTCCGTCCTCATGGTGTGCCGGTGTCATACAGTGGGTCGCTGCTCGCTGTATGTGCTTATGCCCCCTCACACACATATTGTAATTGACTAACTAATTAATTATTTAAAAAATTCAAATTCATATTTTAAGAAGCTATAAGTTAGATTCAGCAACAGAATAAGCTTGAAAAGCTGGAAATCAGGAGTACAGAGAGTTGTTGCATAGAGATGACACATCATCTCATAAAGTTGCATCGGTGTTAACCGGCAGGTTTTTAGAACGTTGCAGAACGGCGCATTGCGAGTAGCTGCAAGTTTCAACTTGTCTTGTTGCAAATCTTTGGTCTGAACTGAAGACACATGTCCACAGGATCCATCATATCCTTGCTTCTCATTCATTGTCTATGTAAGCAGCCGTGCAATGCATTCTGGTAGCCCTGCGTTGCTCACAAGAGACAGGGCATCTGCTCCTCATTAGCATTAAGTTGAATCTAGGCTACTTTATGCAAATCAGGGGTGTCTAGCATGACAAGCCGCCTCTGGAAACTCCTTCTTAAACTTTAAAACTTTTTAAACTTTCAAACTGACTGTTGTTGATCTAAAATGAAGTCAGCTTCAGCAGCTGCATGGCTTATTTCTCGCCTCGAACAGACAACATTTTCGTGAACTATATTTGTAAAATGAGGGAAAATTGCCAAACAAGCTGACATGTTGTTGTGGTTTGAAATCTGGAAGCAGAAACCCACATGCCTAGTGGCACACCAATCAAGCGTCCGATGCTGGGAAGCAGCGCAACCCCCTGCATCTAAAAATACCCCATATATCGACCCGTAAAGTCACACTTTACTACAGCACTATCCAGCTGCTACTGTCCATATGCTATAGTCTATCTGTATTTATGATTCAACTCAATAGCTATTCATAAAAGTCTCCGTCTCAAGGCCAACAAACAATACATTTTAAAATACAATATCTGAAGTCATTCACTGATATTTTCCTATCTGCACCTCCTGTCCTCATTGTAGAAGCAAGACTCTCATGTCTCGCCTGTGCCAAATGAGTCCACAAGGACAGAGCGCATGAATGATATAAAAGCGTACTGGTAAATATCCGTGATGATGAACCATCCACGCAAAATGTCCTTTGCCCCCCACATCCTGAGACAGAATGTCAGCTCAGCTTGACCTCAGCTCCGGGGCACAGCGTCTTCACTGAAGCATCTCGCAGCACCGTAAAATGACACAGTTTTTCCCTGAGACGCCTGCATGACTGGGAGCAAGTTGGGTCTCGTTTAGCGCAGACAGGGGGTCATCGAGGGTCAAAAAACAGCTCTGCAGAGGTAATCAACAACCTTGCTTCAGGTCTTCTTGTTACCAGCTGATGTCACTTCATCTTGTCCTCAAACGTGAGCGTGCATTTAGAATAACAGCTGATTAAAAACAGGCTCATTTACAAGCTCTAAGATACAAAAAGTGGCTGAGAGTGTCTAGACACTGAATATATATATGCCTCAAAAATGTTAAAAAAGTGTCATGGAAATAAGTTTAAAAAATCTGTTTGGTTGCTCAAAATATTTTAGGATAACAACCTACATGCACTTTATATTTGCCTGAGGCGTATGCAAAGTTGAGCTCAGTCAACATTTTTTTTTCTTTGACAATTATGCTAGAAATAGTTACCAATACATTCCTCTCCATTTCCGGCGGTGTTATGTATATGTGTCATGGTACGGTACACACACTGTATTGTTCAGCAGTTGGTGAGACGCTGCAGGCAATCTCTGAGACGATTTGATGAAGTTCCTCTCCATCAAAACTTCACTCTCTTACCAAACTTTCACTCTTATGTGAAGGAAGTGTGTGTTGTGTGGAAGCAAACTTTCCATTTGAACTGGCAGCACAGGCTCTCTCTGGCCTCTGGGCCCCAGCATCCTTTTGAGGTTGAACAGATTAACAGCAACAACAATGAGCAATGTATCTGCGTTTATTCTATCAAAAAGTCAATTACATCTGGATTATAACTGCAATGATAGAAATACACTTGAGCTGTTTTCAATCTAAATGCTTTATCTCGATGAAAAGTTCATTTGATTGTGATGAAATTGAGACCTCAAGCTAATGCAGGCATTTTGTACTGCATGCAGACATCTCAAGCTGACAGCGGTGTTGTACAGGGAGATTTGAGGAATTGTTTTTTTTTTCTGCTCTGGGATGTTGCAGGGAGATATGTGCTTCTGACAGCGTACAACTTCCACCACAGTTTCAAGAAAATACTACAATATTCTGCTTCATTCTGCCACTGACACAGCCCCTACTGCGCTTCTCTTCACATTTCAGCACTGTCAAGCTCACAGCAAGTGACCACAACACCAAATGAATGTAGACGAAAAAATAACCCAAAACATACAGTCTACAGTCATGCTATTGGCTCTATATGTGAGGCTGTACTAAAACACAGTGTGCTTTGGACTACATGCCGGCATGGTAATGATGACGATGCTAACCTGATGCTGACACTTTGTGGGTAAAAGGTTATCATGTTCATTATCTTAATTTAGGATGTTTGTGTGATTAGTTTTGTTAATAAGCACTAAAAACAAGGTACAGTTGAGGATGATGAGAGGTAGCTGGTTTTTCAGGTGTTTAATCAAAGACAAAAGCACTGGACAAACTAAAATGTTGACCTGATGATGAGGGGTCCATGCATGCCTGTACCAAATTTAATGTGAGTACATACAAAAGTTGTTGAGACACTTCACTGTGGTGGTGGAAAGTAACCAAAGGCCCATTGTGTTGGATTTAGGGGCATCTATTGGCAGAAAAGGTATATAATATTCATAACTGTGTTTTCATTAGTTTACAATCACTTGAAAATCAGAATAGTTGTGTTTCATTATTTTAGAATGAACGGTTTATGACTACATATGGAGCGGGTTCTCTTCCATGGAGTCCGCCATGTTGTTTTTACAGTAGCCCAGAACGACATATCAAACACTACCTCTAGATTAGGCCATTTGAGTTTCACATCGACCACCGCATTTCTCCTACATGCCTTGCACATGGGAGAGTTTCAGAACCCCATCTCTAGATGTCTAGGGATGGGTATCGTTAGGATTTTATCTATACCACTACTCTTAACATTACTCCTTCTCGATTCGGTACTTTATCAATACTCTTATCGGTTCTTTTTCATTTCTGTGTTGTGTGTGTGGGTGTGGTTGTGTGTCTATGTGGAGGAGGTCAGCCCCGGCAGAGAGAACAGGTGAGAGGCTGCAAGATGATAATGAATTCAACCAAAATGCTAAAACGTACCAATAAAAGAACTAATAAAGTTGGAGCTTATCAATACTAGAGTCTTTGAAAAATTAGCCCTGGGGCTAATTTAGTACTGGGTTTCAGTACCCATCACTACCACCGAATCCTACACACTACCCCTACTCCTGATCCTACACACTGAGCCTTTAAGCACAATTTAGAGGTACTTGTACTCGACTTGTACTTGTAACAGAGTTACTCTACACTGAGGTACACAAGATCTAAGTGCTTCTTCTATCACTGCTTAAAACCACTGGAGGACGTCTGGGAATTCCCCAAAATCATGAATGTCTGTACAAAATCTCATGGCAATGCATTCAGTAGCTGTAGAGATATTTCAGTCTGCACCCAAGTGATGGACCAACCAACTGCCAGACTGCTAGAGTGGCTAAAAACTCAGTCTATCCTATTTAGTGCCACTTTGCTTACGCATCAGCACTCGTGAATTGCTCACTGGAAGAAAAAATGAAGCACGCGCCATGACAGAAACACAGCTCCTTTCTTCAATCTCTACCACTGACACCCACGAGACTTCACACTCACTTAAGTCTCGCCTGAGATGTGGAATTATAGGCCTGATTGTGCTAATTATCCAGTCACTTTGCCATCCTGGTTTGGCTCAAGAGATTTTCACTGTGGTGTAGCAGTAATTATTGCTAGTGCTTGTTGCTAGTTACTCTGAAGAGGCTTCATGGGAATCATCCACAAACTCACAGGGGGGCTGTTCAATCTATAAACAGCAGCAATTGTAAAAATCACAGTCACATGAGATTTCACTGCGCGATGTGCACACTACAGCCTCTGTAAGGTCAGTGTGACAACAAGTACGCATTACTACAGAGGGTGCAACTAAGTTATCTGACATACCATTAATGTCCCCTAATGTTCTGCTGACAGCAGAGACAGCTAAAAGTCAACCTGCAGGGTAATATTACATGGCAGACTAACAGATAAAGAAAACACATGGTTAGATTTTGTGTACTGAAAATTTAACAAGAGCATAGCCTTTGAGTCCCATGATGCACCTGTACTGTGTCCTTCAGGCTAAACCGTTGTGTCATCAAGATGAAAAAGAGCTTACTCATAAATTCTACATTTTTATGAGTAACCTTCGTTGGTGTACAGCTTCAAAAAGCAAACAGTAAAACAACATCCACAGAACCAGTGACCAGATAAATTTGTGCTTGTGTGTCTATTTTGCAACTTGTGCTTGTTGTGGTTGGTGTCAGAAGGTGGTGGTGTTTGGCTGTGGGTCACTTATCGGGATGAGGAAATGAACTCACCAGTCTGTAAACACTTCTCTGCTGTGACTCTGCTAGCTGGCCAGGTCAAGGTTTTCAAATGTGAACATCAGTAAACACCAAGGCAAGGTGGAGAAGATGGCCATCAGCTACTATCCCGACCATGTGTACAATTAAGACCATCTCTGCATCGGATTTTTCGGACAAATTATCATCCTTCTAGCCATTGTCCTGGCGTTGGATGATTTCAGTTTCTAACAGGATATCAGGAACTGTAATAATCTTTTCTTTCATTGAAACTTCACTAGGAAAATCCTGGAGTACCAGACAGCATTTAACCAGGTGGCTCTTTTCCTATATGCTGATCTGACAGAGCAGAGGACTCTGGCGATAGAGGGGGAGGAGACGTGTACTTTATGGTGACTGGTGTGACAGTAGGAATGACAGATGCTGTCCTGCTCGCCCTGTGCCACGAGGGGAATAAACACTCTGGATTGCTGATATACGCCCTTCACAGGCAGCTATTGAGCGGAGTTGCTGCCCACGCTCGGGAGGGGCAACCATGCAGCCATCTTGTTAAGGTCAAGATTTGTAAACAAACTATGACACATGCCCCGAGTAATGCCACGGGTGGAGCCGGTCAGAGTCTGGAGCTCGTTCCAGGACATGACCGTCGATGTCACTGAGGACATCAATGAACACACTAAGTCTGTGGTGGATTCAATCTGTAACACAACTGAAGCAACTGTACCCACGACTACAGTTAAATTCCACATTCATGTCACAACTAAAAACCTTGGACTGCAAACTGCAAGAGCCAGGGATCGAACAGCTGATCCTCTGATTAAAAGACTACCTGCGCTACCTCTGAGCCGCAAACAGCTATTTGAATAGTTGTTGTTTTATTGTGGATTTCTCTATTATATGTTGTATTTGTCGCATTATAAACATGTTTTGATTGGCTGCTACCTTGGCCAGGTCTCTCTTGTAAGAGATTTCTCACTGGGACTTCCTGGTTAAATAAATAAATAAATAAAAATGACATCATGTGACAAATTAATGATTGATTCATTGATGAGCTGTCACAATTTCCCAGAGTTGTCATATTCAGATGACTTGTTTTGTCTAACAGGTCCAGAAACCAAAGGCAGGTCCAAAGAAACTGGTGAATATTTGGCATTATAAGATGACAGTTCCAGCAACCATTAAAACAGCT
The DNA here is from genome assembly GCA_029783705.1 of Chaetodon striatus. Lineage (NCBI taxonomy): Eukaryota > Metazoa > Chordata > Actinopteri > Chaetodontiformes > Chaetodontidae > Chaetodon > Chaetodon striatus. Next base: position 7,885,239 of record JAPZEB010000025.1, on the reverse strand, counting down.
GCCAATTCTAATTTAGCTAATCGATTATTGACTAATTGTTCCAGCACAAAAAGCTGTACAATCTACTTAACAATCACATCACTGGAGACTGTGTGCTCAGCAAAAAAGACCTTCATCTACCAACATTGCTGAAAAGAGCAAAATCTTTTTTATCTTTTCAATATGTTCCTTATGATGAACCAATAAGCCTCGCTGAGTGACCGCCTGTCAGGACAGCTAATAAATTACAGTTGCATCTCTGCGTCTATGACTGAATGACCGCAGGCTTGAGAGCGGCAGCCCATGACGGGAGTTTGTAGTGTTGTGGGATAAAAATAATGGTCTCGGTGGTGTTTGTACCCTTGTGTTGTTATATCCTGTTTTCCCTCCTTCATACAGCATGTGGCTGGATTAAGTCCTCCATGGAGTGAGTCATCTCAAAGGTCCATGACCTCTAACAATGCAGGTAATGTGTGTTTTGTACTCCGACTCTGAGGATGTCTGTTATTACTCTAAACCCATTTTTCCTCTTCCAAACCAGTAAAACCTCCATAACACAAACGCAGGGAACAAACACTGAGGCTGGATCTGTGCAGAATAACCCTGTAATCTATTAGACACTGATAAATCTGGCCGCACTTATGTGTGTGTATTTTAACTACAAGAGAATGAAAGAAAGTAGATGAAAGTACTAAAACACAAAAGGTTTGAGTAAAATGATCAGAGTTATCTGTTCCCATTGTGTCATTTTATCACTCCCTAATCTCATAAATTTCCTAGTGATGGGAGAAAAGTGCTGAACCAGACAATAACCAATATGGAAAGTGTTAAAATAACAGTGAGTGAAAGGGTAGATGAGGAGGAGATGGAGGAAGGGGGGGGTCTAGGGGAGTAATAAAATTTGGGAGGCGACAAGAGGGAATACAATCCAATATTAAAGTCCTCATTAATCACTTTCATTACTCTCACTTAAATGAGATAAGGTCTGATGACCAGCCAGAGGACTGGAGGACTTCACCACATCTTAAAAGTCCTGCAGCTCCGACAAAACTGTTGATAGAGGATCCTCATAACAGAGCAACATATAGCACGTCAGACTCACCCATAACGCTCAATGACTGCTTCCATGCCAGCTACTTTTTCAAGCTTTATGCAACAACAGCTTGTGGGAAAATATGGCAAAAGCTAGCACTGGCGGAAACATTCTGGAGCTTCTTTTTTCTTGGTAATTGGCTCTGTCGCCAGAACAGGCCAGTCGGTCTGTTGAGCAGCTCGTCAGGATCTGCATCAGGAGCTTGTTGTTTGTTTTAAAGTCATATGGTAAAGATTAAAAAAAAAAAAAAAAGTAATTTCTTCACTTGGCACGCAGGTTTTAAAATCTGTTTCTCCTGCCTTATTGAACCCATTAGCTGAAATCTGAATGTAAGCTGAGAAGTGAACAGTTGTGTTTGGTTTCATTCAGGAGGAACAAGTTCTGTGAACACTAATCACAATGAGCACCTACTGATGTCTGAGCCTCATGGAGGGAGGAGACAGACTGAAACCTAGAGTGGGTAAGTCTAGGCATTAGAGTTGGGTATCAAACTTGTACTTTTAAGAGTACTGATCAAATTACATCTTCACTAACAAGAACCCATTCACATTAAATCAACTGGTGCCATGTTTCAGTACCTGACAGCACATCTGGGTGAGAGTGCAGGGGTTTAAAGATTATTTTTGGGGCATTTATTGCTTTTGTTTACAGTGCAGCTAGGGTGTGACAAGAAAGGAGGAGAGAGAATGGGGATGACACACAGCAAAGGGCCGCAGGCTGAAATCGAACACAGGCTGCTGCAAAGGATTCAGCCTACATGGGGGGGACACTTGCTGAGCTAAAGGCCACCCCAGAACGCAGAGGTTTAGACAGGAGATGAAGGCACCCCAAAGCCAGGAAGCTGCCACAGAGCTCTGTGACCAGCAGTGGAGCCCTGCAGAGCTCTGTTGTCTTCCTAGCAAACTGGAAATATCAGCATCACCGATCTACAGCAATTGCTTCAGCATCTCTTTTCTATTTCTATTCTATAACAAAAAAAACAAACAAAAAAAAAAAAAGGATCAATTCACTTCCATTATCTTTTATCAATGCAAAAGCAGTAAAATAAGGAAGCCTAGACTAGCCTAGCTTAGAGCGTAAACATGACACACATGTTGACGTCCATCCCACAAAACTTTTCTAGGGGATCATCATGTCGAGAATTGTTATTTTAAATTTTTGATTAATGACTTTTCTGCATTGAGACATGATTTTTCAAAAGGGAACATCACTGTATCTGAGGTCTGATTTTTCACCCCTTCTGAAACCCGCGGTACAATCAGTCACATCTGTACCTCTGTAATGCTGTCCTTGTCTGTCTGTCTGTCCTTGTTTGACTGCTAACAAGTAATACAGCGGCTGTCACCATGTGTGTAGCTCTAAATGACAGACAGGCCTGAACAGATGAATCTAACAAGCTGCTTTGCGGTGCGACTGTGTCTGGTGGCTTTGTAACGTAATTAAAAGCTATGTGTATTGCATGCAGATCCCCGTGTTGGTACATCCCTCTTTCTTTGTCCTTATGCAACGATATGTGTCTTTCTATATAATAGACTATATGAAAAATACAATGTTATATGACAAAAAGTTCAGTGATGCTGCCGTGCCTTCCTGGGACAAAACCTGTGGCGCAAACACCACATTTAAAATAAATATGTGACCCATACACTCAAGCTATTATGCTAGTATAATTTTACAATTAAAATGTAAAACTGATCATCTCCTATAAATAAAATGATCTTTTTGACTGAGAACAAGCAAAAATATTTGTAGTTTGACTTTAAATAATGAGAGTTCTATTGGCTTCAAGTACTACATTTCCCTGGTCATTGCTCTTACACTGCATGTATTTCCTTAAGTGGTATTTTGATGAAATCAGGACATCAGAAAATTTCCTTAGGCTCTTGGCAAGCCTGGTGAACCATTACCAAGTGCATCTGACAATCTGTATATACAGAGCCAGTGAGTTATTTATTTTTTTCCCAGGCAGCCGTGTAGATGTCCAAACTGCACAAGGTAGTTCGGTATCAAAATGATGATATCCTGTGACACATAAATGTTTGTCAAGTATACTGCAGACTCTCTGAGGTGTTCCAGTTATTCGATATCTAAAAAATACCACTTCTCTGTGCAGAGTAGAAGTGCAGGAGAGAGTGTGTCAGTGTGTAACAGATTCCTCACATCTCCCCCTGTCTCTCCCAGTTTTACACAGATCAATCATGACTCCATTAACCATGCTGGCAAAAAACTGCCATATCAAATTCATAAACGTGCATGGATAAATATGAATTACTGTGAAACTGGCTGACTTATTTCCAAAAAAGATGAGAGAGGCTCACACTCAGATCTGCCCAAAGATGTTGTCATTAGATTATAAAACAATCTGACGTGTAGTCACGTTCTTCGTGACAGAAGACAGCCTTACCGTCAGGACATGTAGATTATTTGCCCTTAAAATATCAAACCATTTGGAGAGTTAACTTAAATTGTCACTCATAAGTCACGTCTAATTGTTCCAGAGGAGGTGGGAGTAGCCGCGTAGTGGATGTGACCCCCAGAGACCACTGCAGACACGAGGGAGTGAGGTTGACGGATTGTGGCAGAGTTCACAGCCATGACAAAGTGCAGTTTAAATCTGTGTTCGTTGTCTTTATGATTGGTGACAGTGTGGCTGTTTGTTGGCCACTGCCATTACTGGCCGACTCCACTCACAGGCTGAGAGGGCCTCCGCAGCCAACAGCTACAGCTCATCTCAAAGTTAATCTGCATTCACTGGGATGGACCAGCCGCGGGGAGACAGAAAAGCTTTGTGTGTGTATATGTGAGTGTCAGGCCTCTCACTATGCATATGTATCTGTGGAAGTGTGTGTATGTGTATGTGTGTGTGTGCAGTAGACTGTATATAGATTTTGACGCCATGACAGCTCCTCAGAAGTGAAGCCAGAACATCTCAATCGCCCCCTGGTGGCTGACTGCAGTATAGCTCACAAACCCCGCCCCCTCCATGTCAGCTCTATGTCTGTCTGGTAAGTTTGGCTTTAATAGTTATGTGATGCAATAAAAAGTGGGAGTGACAACGTGATAGACAGCTGTGTAGTTGGGCCAGTGGCGTTGGGTGGGTGTATGGGTGGGACCTTGATACTGTGGCTTCAGCCCCTGATCTAAGCTGCTGTCACTGAACAAATGGCCATAAAGGTCAATCAAACAAGCAGCTTATTATGACCTATGATGTATATTATAGGGCAGTGTCCTAGTTCAGTGGTTCCCAACAGGTCCAGCCACAGGGTCTAGATTTTTTCCGAAGTCATCAGTTTGTGTTTGGCCATGTCGTCAAGTTACTTTTCCGTCTCTGTCAAGGAGTTGTCCATTAGTCACTCACTCTGCAGCAGGAAACGTCACTTCAAATTAAAAGCTCTGTGCCAAAAATGTACTGCACTTCAATATTAAGTGTGTTTTTTACAAAGTTGACATGTTCACAAGTCACGTAATGTTGTATGAAGATCGAGGGAGTGCCCATAGGGTGGGCTGGGTGGGTCAGGCAAACACAGGACTTTCACCCAGGAGACATAGTCATATTTGACTTCTTTTAGTAATAACATAGCATAGTTTGCTAGCAAGTGTAACATATGATGCTAGTGAAGTTTGTTATATGACATATGCGACGTCTGTCACGTGACTTACATCGCTTTGTGTTAGTTACAGCCAAACCTTGATGTTTTTCCTAAACCTAAACACACACTATTATAGCGGAACTGTGATCGTTTCATAATATCAAGTACGTGTTTAAACTGCGACTGTTCAGACCGTACTATATGTCGTGCTGTCGCCATTATTTCAACTGCACAAACTATGAATCCAGTTGACACCCCCAGCGCAAGATAACAGCACCCATTTTTGGGACATTTTGGCTTCATTTTTCTACAGTGTGAGAAAGTGGAGACGCATCATCCATCTTAATATACAGTTCATGGTTTGAGGTAGTGGGAAATACAGTAGCTGAAAACTGAAGGTTTCCTTTGATGTGTGGGTGAAATTAAAGCTAACTGTGGGTTCTTTATTGCCTAAAAACTGGTGGTGACCAAGATGTTGCTGAGCTCCACAAGATAAAAGCACATCATAAACACACTGTTAGTGTCTTTTAGCCCTAATTATACACTGGGGCTGCTCCACAGTGGAATAAATATGAAATAAAAATATGTGCACAACTGTTGGCTTGATAACATCTCTTTCCACACAGTGGTGTGCTGCTCAAATGTACCGGGGGCACCATGTGCACTACGCCACACATGTCAAATACAGTCAGGGTTGTTTTCTTAACAATCTACCTGAAATAAATAAGTGTTTTAAATCCTAATTGAGGCAAATTTTGTCAGCAAACAAATCTTTTTAAGTGAAGCCATGTGACACCCTATCATAACAGCCAGTGAATTAGTGTAATTATTGCCTAGCGTCTACAGCACAACGTTGACAGCCATAATGACACAGTCCAATTTGTAAGCTTTGTGTAATTACACGCCATCACGTTAACCAGACTTTATTACAACCGGTGGAAAATGTGACATAAGGTGGCTCAGAAATGACCCCTCTCATTTGCAGAAACCACCAACGAACTCACACTTGGCTGTTAGCTGCCAGCAAGCCACACAAAAACCTGTCCTGGTTGGCGCTCTCTCCAGCTTCCACTCAATCCCAACATGATAGCAGAACTGGCAACGCTCAGTTGTTCCGGACCCCGTCATTACAGACTCGCTCAATGAAAGAGCCATGGTCTCTTTTTGCCCCCTCAATTTCTCTCTACCTAAAAAACATCCCTTCGACCCCTCCCCTCCTCTCTTTCTTTTATCTATCACATTTTCTGCCCCACAGAAACCTTTCAGAGGGGCAGAGAATCCCATCAGTCGCTAACACGGCGTGGCCGGCGCCCACACAGGAAGCTTTTGATTCCTGCTGGAATGTCCTGAGCTTTGGAAAACAGTCAAACTCAGTGGACACAATGTTGGTGTTAAAGCACAATGGCACACCTCAAAATCAATCCAGCATGCAAGGCCACTGCTGAAAACTTCATTATGTTAATAAAGTGTTAACCCATGAGCTAACTGAGGCTTTCACGGAAGTTAGAAGCAAATGATAGAAAAAAAAAAGGCAACTAGACGAGAGGAATACGTTTCTTACCGAGTTCAGGTCCAGGCTGGTCTGCACCCACTCTTTGGCATCATTGTATTCTTCCATCATTCCCATAATATACAGGGTGTCCAGAGAGTCAATGATAGAGGCTCCTCTCAGGCCACCTGCAAAATACACAAGAGAACTGGTTTAGTGCCGGTTCAAAGAGAGACACGTTCCTTAGGAGAAAGTCCATTGGTAACACTTTATTTTAATAAAACAAAAAAACTGTATTTATAAGTATAAACCCCTAACAGATGGTTTCTAAGTCACTATAACGTAACTGTAAGCAAACATAAGGACAGTCTGAATGGACGGCAAGCGACTTGCAAACTTGTCACACTAGTAAAAAACACACTTCATTTTGAAATACAGTAAATTTCCTGCACAAAGCCATTTCCTGTTTTTGACAGATAGCAAAGTAGCTCGACCGCATGGCCAAACACAAGTATGGCGCTGAATATATTAAAATGTGTGGACCCTGAGTTGATGACTAAGAAGAAATCTGAACCCTGTGGTTGGACCTGTTGGGAACCACTGTTATAAACCATATAGTAAATGCTGATGAGCTGCTTTAAAATGCTAAATGGTGAAGGTTGAAATAAATGTTACAGGGTGTTTCAGGGTATGCAAGGGGCATAAACTCCAATTTCTGAGACTGTGGATCACTTGTCAAACTGCAGCAGGCAACCAAAGATTGTCAAGGAATCTAGGGAAACTCATCTATGTAACCACCACAGACTGGCTGGTAACCACCTGGTTTTTCCACTCAGGTCATTTACTTTTCTCCCTCCACATGTACTCACACCTGCTTAACATGACTTTAAACTGTTTTGTGAGAGTTGCGAACTGATAAAGTGCAAACGGCGCGATGTGTTTTGCTGTATTTGTTTGTAACAGTTGATCACAGTGATGCTAAGCTGTAGTACTTCAATCACTAATCCCTGAGGTGGTGAAAGAACCGACCCAGATGGTGTTTTCTCCTTAGAAACTTTTGATAATGCTAAAACCAGATTTGTGTTTACATCAAATATGTCAAACTGAGGAGAGGTTTTCCGCAGACTTATAAAAAGAACGAAAGTAATGAATACAACAAATAGCTGACAATTCATTAGTTTCGTGACTGTTACATAAGTTCTTGGAAGGTAGGTAAGTACTCAGATTTAACCCCAAACCTTTCATGTTCTGAAAAGTATCTTGACAGCATCTGTGATAAAAAAAAAAACTGTAAAACATTAAAGTCCCTCACATGCTGGGCTTCTGTAATTGCTGCAATGATGTGGATGATAGTAATAAAACAGCTTTGCATGGCCCAGATGAAAAGCGTCTTCTCCGCGAGATAAAAGCATCGAACTAAAAAGCATCAGTCACTGTACTGTAACATGAAAGTCAAGTCGTTTAGGAATCAACCACCAGAGGGGAGAAAGAAAACTGATACACAGTGATTATTGAAAACATTTAGCAGCTGCTCCTGGATTACACTCAGTGTATGTGTTCCCGTCATTAGCTCAGTGAGTAAAACCTGTGTGTGTGTGTGTGTGTGTGTGTGAGTAGTCACACAGCGTGCCTGAATGTCTGTCTTTATGAATCTCATTTGAGGCTATTCTTTTCTTTTCATAAACTAAATGAGAAACACTAAGGGGTGTTTATTCCAGGCTGGTGGCCTTACGAGAGATTGCATGGCCTATTTTCATTCTCATATGACCAAATATTATGCAAATGCATCTGAACCTCCCAGAGACAGCTCGGCGCTAAGGAAAAATAAACATTACCCTTAATGAATTACTGTAAAAGACTTGAAGGGCAAATTGTGGATTGGAAGTTTAATAACGAGAAACTGTGACTAAATAGACTGAATCAAACTGCTCGCAGGCTCACGTTGAAGATTACTAGAGAAAAAAACGTGTGGAAGCTGACCTGGTTAAATGAGAAGTGATGCAAAATCTTTATGTTCATCCCCGAGAATAACGTAATTTACAGTAGACGGCTGGATTGATCTGACGCAACCACGCAGCAACCTGGCACATCAAAGTCTCTGGTTTTTATCAGGAGTTTTTAGCTCACCAAATATGCAAATTGTAATGATACCTTTGGGCGAAAAAACTCTTGCTACTTTTTTACAGATTCTGCTTTATTGCATAAAATTATGTAGAGCGGCAACTAAGTTTAATCAGTTAATTGCTTAGTCTATAAAATGTCAGAAAATAGTGGAAAATGCCAACTTCAAGTTCCCAAAACTCAATGTGACATCTTCACTTTGCTCCTTTTTTAACCATCTGTCCAAATGCCAATGATATTGAATTCAAAACAGTGTAAAAGTGATAAAAATAGCAAATCCTGACTCTTAAAGACCAAATAATTGATTGTTCAAAACATCTATTTGGCAAAAAGGCTGAAACCTTTGCTGAATTGATGCCTTAAACAATTAATTGTTCTGCCTTTGCTGCTGTTTTCATGCCTCAAGACCTCAATTGACAAAAAATAAATAAACTGTTAAATACTTTTTGTTAACTAATCAATAAAGTTCCTAATTGCTTAGTACTAAAATGTTGTCATTATAATCAAACAGTGCACAGCTGAACTGCAGCTTCTCTGCTGTGATTTAAACAACTTCGAACAAACTAACTCCTTTACCCTCAATGGATTTGAGCTTCCAGGAAAGGAAGGTCTTTTCAGCTTCTCAAGGCTTTTCATTCTTAATCAGCATCCACTCTACAAGCCATGCTGTATATATAATATATGTAGCTGCCCTTGCATTATTACCATGAGAACAATATTCTCACCACCTTTCACCTACTCCCCGTATCCTCATGGATTAGATGATGAGGTTAGCCAGGATGCCAAAGGACACGTGGGACAGGGATCAATGACTTGGCTTGACTAGAAGACGTGAGTGCCATATGTTTCGGCCATAAATCCCGTACTATTATTAGCCTCAGAGGCAGAGAAACACAGCGTGAAGCTTTCTGCGCCTTGCAAATCACTCATAAAGCCATATTGCATTACTAGAAAATAATGTCTTCTCAATAGCTTTTCTTTTTTTGTTTCACTTCCCCATACCAAGTCTGTAGTCCTGGCAGGGTTGGCCGTGGCTTTGCCTATTCAGATTACCACACAACCCCACCCTTTGAAAGCTCATCTGCTATAGTTTGCCTGCTGGCAGTTCACCTCATATTGTCAGCGAGAGGGCAGTGCTAGCCTGAAGCAAGACACATGTAGTCTACATAACTCTAGAGGACCATCTGCCAAGGCTGTTAGCCATGTCCTAGTACTTACTGTATGTCAGATGTATGACGGTGTATCATGTCAGGAAGCATATTTTCACATGTACCCTCAACATTGGCTCTAATATAAAGGAAATTCATTTTTTCTTTTTTCCAGTTTACTTACTGGGCAGCCTTATCTCTTTTCGATGACAAATAGTGATGGTGTCAACTGAGAAGAGAGGGGTATTCAGATATCTGATGCACTCTGGTTATCCAACCCCAGAGGAAGCTCTCTGTGGCTGCAGGGAAAGCAGCCGAGTGTGGAAAATTCCTATTGAAAACAGCACCAAAGCTAAGATGATTGATTGACTCTGAGGATAGACGGAGCGGATCAATCCATCATGGTGTTCTCCTTTAGCTTCCATGGTCTAAGACCCTATTTATTTCTGTAGCCCTTTGCTACAAATGAAAGGAGCCCTGAGGGATCCTCTGAAGAGCGGGGCAGTAGGTGTGTTCGCCTAAAGATTGATAAACATGCACATGCTGACATGGCTTTAAGGTCTTCTTACGCATTCGAATTTCATACCTAGTACATTTAGCAGACTATTTAATGCCTAGTTAGGCTCAAAAATAAACAAACACATTATTTTTCACAGACTGAGGATGCATCAGATAATGACTCAACCACTATTAATGAATGGGAGGACCCATGTTTTATTGCAAGAGTGATGCATCACACGTAGGGATGTCCCAATCAAGTTTTGCCCCTGGTCCTGATCCTAATTATTTAACATTGAGTATTTGCCAATAGTGAGTCCCAATCCTATTTTCCTAGTGGTACAGCTGCACAGTGCACACTTCAAGTACATCAAAGTTATTAAAATCAATCCAATGTAGAGCCTATGCTTGACAACTGAATA
>JAPZEB010000025.1:7835482-7860506 GCA_029783705.1 Chaetodon striatus | reverse complement strand
CTTTTTTCGCAAGCTTTTCGCTGGGTTTTTAAGTGTATTTTCATTTGTTTCAGAAATTAGTATTATTACTGTTATTATCGCCCCTTTTTTAAGGGTAATGATAATAATAATCCCCTCCTATTTTCTTTGTTTTTATCATGTCTTGCTTGTTTTTATGTATGAAATACTTTATTATCTTATGTGATATTTTATGTTTGTCATGTAGGATGTATCTTAAGCACACTGAGTTAATTTGTTGTATGAAATGTGCTATATAAATAAAATTGACTTGACCTGTATGTTAAACATAAAGTTACAGCCAGCAGACAGTTAGCTTTGCAGATGGTCATCCCTACAGTAACACTGCAAAACTGAAATTAAGGCATTTAGTCAACAATATTGTGATCTTTGATTTCTTCCTGACAAGTTTTGGTGTTACAGGATAAAAACCAGCAGATGCTGTGGAAGTCACGCCGCCTGGCCACAGAATAAACCGGCATATAATCCTTGTTAAAACAAAACTTGACACTTTGGTTTTATAGGAATTAAGTTAAAGAAATATAACATGTTAATTAGTGAGCTTGGATTTTGTTTCCTTCAGGGCCAGGCTACTGTTTCCCCTGTTTCAAGTCTTTGTGCTAAGCTAACTGTCTTGCTATAGCCTTGCACTTACTAAACAGACATAAGAGTGATATAAATGTTCTTATCTAACTCTTGGAGAGAGAGTTAATACCACTATTTCCAAACTGTCTATTCTTTCAAGATAACAAAAAAGCAATATTTCTAGAATCTAGATGCTATCAAGTAATTTGTGAAACATATTGTTTGGGCTGAAGAAAACCACAAATTTCAACTTTATTATTTATTTTAAAATCCCTAAATTCATTATTGTCTGCTGTGAGAGAACTTCAGTGATCCCAAATCCAAAAAGCCAGCATGGTGTCCGTGGTGTTTTCTATCAGAAACAGCAACTAAAAGGAACACTGGTCAACATTTCACCTTGTTTTACTTGATGGGGATGAAGGGAAAGAAAGGATTTGAACTTGGGGTTTGTAACTGTGTGTGAAGAGCTGTGTGTTTTTGTGCTCCCCTTTCTGAAAGCCTCATGTCTACCCCTCTACTTTACAAGAGACTAGTACAGGAGGCCAATTAATCTCCCTCCCACATCTTTGTTGCAGCCAAATGGGAATAGAAAATGCGTCTTAGGTTTCAAGGACGCTTGATGGGTAAGACTGAGTTGACTTAAGAGACCCATTCTCGAGCTTTTCCCAGACTGGCAACAAAGGGAGAAGAAGAATAACGCAACCAGGAGACTGTCCAAGAGCCACAGAACATCCTCCTTCACAATGCAGCTCTCCTGAATCGCCTTTCTTTTCAGATCACAGAAAACAGCCTTGCTTACGGGGCTCTGGTGATAAAAGATTAATAACATAAACAATCTGTCCAACCTAATTTGCTTCCAGTTATATGGTGGTGCATGGTAAGCTTTAAAAAGGAAGCACAAATATGTTGTGGAATAAATACACAAACAAGTCTTACAAACTTCTAACGGTGATCCTCAAGCTACAAAATAGTTTAGTTGAAGGAAGGTATTCAATTAAATTAGAGGCAAGATTGCTCATCCACACAGTAATCTGACTAGTGTAGTAAAAATTCACAACAAAGAGATCAAAACCCCCTAACAGACGGACTTTTGATTGGCTCTGCTTATCCTTGTTTAGTGGGCCTGGAGAGGTGGTTTAAATATCAGGTTGAGCATCTCCTTTTGGCGAATGGTGAGTGTGTGGTACTTCTTCGTACCATATATTACCTCCTAAGATAATGCCCTGTCGGTGTTAAACACCATCATTCAAATTCAAGGCTGACGGCTCCATTTGGTCTTGCTCTGAGATAAGCTAGAAATATAGAACCATCACTACTGACACTTTTAGTTAATGCTCTCCACCATAAAAGTAGGGCATGAGCGCTCTGGGAGCCAAACATTGAAAATAATTCACTGCACTGAGGGCTTTGGCTTGCAAGTCTTGCACAGTTAACAAGTGTCCCAAAATGACTTTGCATCACTTTCTCACACTTTTAAATCTGTTCATATCAACACATATGGGAGCTAAGTCTGTCCCAATAGCCTGGAGCCTTAATATCTTCACCTCTCCCTCTGCTCCAAGCTATCTGACTCTTCCCCCCACAGAGCGCCTCTCCTCTTCCTGTACCACATCCCTGCCCATCACCTGTCTCTTTATGAAATGATCCAGGATGGCAAAAGCCCACCTTTGTTGATCTTGCTGACAGGGAACTTTTCAGGAGATGAACGAACAAGAAGAAGAAAAAAAAAAAGAAACGAAGAGGAGGAGGAATCAAACAAAGCAGGGAGATGACAGGTTGAAACAAAAACAGCGAAAAGAGAAGGTGCAGAGGTGCGAGCGAGCTGGTTACTAGTACAGTAAGTGCTGTAGCTTTTAGATGTAATGAGAGAAGCTAGTGAAAACAGGAACACCCTCCAGATTTACACACTAGCCAAACATATCTCAACAGCACTGCATCGCACTAGGAAAGGTCTGGAAGCACACTTTATAATTCTGCTCTTTTGTATTTCTTTGAAGCAATCAAAATCATTTTCGGTGGCGCTGAGCCCAGGATGCAGCGACAGTGCTCTTGCAAAATAGTGTCAGGGGTGAAATTGTTTTGGAAGTACATTTGTACGTGCGGAAATGCACTGTTATTAAAATGGCCCCGCAAAAGAAAACACTGCGAAAAACTGGAACAGACATGAAAACTGTGTGATTCAACTATTAGTGATAAAAAGACAAACACAATTTGATTATGAGTGCCCTAAAGGTAAGGCCTGACTAGCTCACTGGAACCATTAAAACAGATTGGTACATTGGTGAGGCCAATGTCACTAGGTCACGCCACTGCTAAAAGATGTGGCAAATCAACTACGACTGGACATGTCAGAAAATAGATCAACATCAGGCATGATGGAGACTGGGCCTTTCTGATTTGTGTTCACAAGTCTCTTTAATGGTTCCCCTTGGCTTTACCCAGAGATTTATAATGGGTTTAATCTCATTGTTTAGCTGTCTGGTGCACAGTTTTAATATTTTGCGTCACTCTTTTGGTGATTTTTGGCGAACTACCTGACCTGGTGTGAGAATATCTTTGAACACAGTTGAGCATTTAGCAGCTAAAGAGAAAAATATGTCCCTCAGGAGTTGGTCAAGACCAAAGACAGAGCTAAAAGGTAGTGAATATTGGCCATCAGGTGTCCAGAAACACAACCCCAAATCAATGATAATGTTACTTCATAGCTGCTGGGTGTGTAAATAAGCAGCTGCTGGCCAAGTAGTTCTCCATATCATCTTAGAAAGTGATAACGATATGTTCACAGCTTTTTCCTCTGCCCCCAAGTGGCCACAAATCATTAACTGCAGGTTTAAAGAATGTAATTTAAAACCTGCCACAGCTACATTTTGACCCCTAAAGTCGCAGTGATTCGACAAAACTATTTCAGCTTTAATACCAGTAAGCGCCGCCTGCTCAGAGATTTATCATTGCTGAAAGTCAATAGCAGCACGCAAGGCATCCTGCAGATCATCCAATTGACCTTCTTCGGTGATTTGTGTCAGTCACGGTGGGAACCACTGATAATATCAGCACCACATATTGAAGCTAATCCTTAAAGTTATCATTACATGTAAATATGGAATAGTAAATACTGAACTACGCAAAGACAATATCTTTCTGGGTCACAGCCGATTTCACCTCTAAGCTTAAGTAGGAATATATTAATAGAGTGTATTAATGGAAAACAAAACCCTGCATAAACCCAAAGTATTACTAATTCCCAATACATCAGCACTTTGTAAACAGTGACAACCACATGTTTTTGTGTATGCTTCAAAAGAAGATCAGCTTTTAAAACACAGAGGTCGGCATGTCATCAATAAATAAAATTGTGTACTACCATTCTACTCTCCGAAATAACAGCATTCAAGCTCTTTCACATGATGCACTACTCCTGCTCAGGTACTAAGAATATATATAACCTCATCTACGGCACTGAGTTTGTATTTATAGTATAATTTCTGAAGCTAGAGACAATGTAAATACAACGAACCTCAGTCGCACTACACTAGAATCTGACCTTGCTCTCATCACTTTGCTCTCATTGATATCATGCCGGATGATCTTTGATATTTAAGCAATCAGCAACCCAATAGTTCATCTGTGAAACACATGTATAAGGTTTTCTAGTGCGATAATTTAACACTTATTATAAAAAAATATGTTAATATAATGCTTACCAATCAAAAAGTACGTTTTGTTCTTGAGTAAAAAAAGACCATGAATGTGCATATTTTAACTTTTCCATGAATTTCTATTCCTCACTGTAGGAATACTCCACACATTTTACATAGAAGGAGGCAGAATTGCTGAAAGTACTGTAAATAGCCCAGTTTTCTCTTTCTAATTGCCCTGAGCTACATGAAACTTTTAATAAGCTCTAAAGACATACTGTATTTTAAATGACAAAAGGGAAACGGGAGAAAAAGTCTATCAGAACCAACTTTGGTTAGGAGGAAAGAATAAAGAGAGAGCTGCTTTCAGCCTTGAGGGTCATGACAAAGGAAAGAAGAGAGGGATTACAGTAAAAATAGAAAGGAATGGGAGGTTGAGAGGAAGATTATAGTAAAGTGAAAGCGTGCCAGAGAAGGAGTGAGTGAGGTACAGCAGCAGCAGCAGCAGCAGCAGCAGCAGCAGCAGCAGCAGCAGCGGCAGAGAGAAACGTCTCTGTCTGTGTGGCTCTCTGTGGTTTGTGTTGTGCTTCTTTGAGTGTAGAGCAGACGGGATGTTCTGGTGACTCGCAGCATATTGACAAGCTTCTGACGCAAACGCTAACTGTAGATCCAATCTTGCCGCATTTCTGTTTACTCTGGGGATTAAATTAAAGAACACAGCATCCAATTTCATACCTGGCTTCCCGCACCACCCTTCACAAGGTGACATTTACTCGCTAGCATGATGCCCTTTCTCTCCTCCTTCCCTTTTGACTCATAGATAATACACTGTGTTGCAAACTAGGAGGGTTGGGGGCTGAAAATGATGCCAGCTTTACACATAATGGAAATAAATTTGCTTATGGGATTAACCATGAAGGCGTCCCCTTCCCCCCACACTTAAGAGAACGGACTGTTTCTTCACTGCCAGAGACAAATTGCTGCTTTTATTGTTTGCATTATCAGCTGGATCTGCATTAAAGGTAAACTGCTTAGCTGGGCTATATGGATAAATATAGCAATTAGCTGCTAGAAACTAAGGTTTGCACTATTCATTATGATGAAACCTTTGACCCCAACAGCTGAGTGACTTAAAAAAATGACACTTGCCGTGTCAAATTGATGCCTTAATCACATGCATGCACACATAAAAAAGCTTCAGAATATCTATCTGGAGCCAGAAAAACATGAAGCGACAATTTAATTTGGGATATTTGCTTGAAGCTCAGATGCTCCATTAAGCAACACTTTTTTTAAATTTACAGTAAGGGCTGCAACTAATAACTGTTTTTATTATCAACTTATTTGCCAATTATTTTCATGATTACTCATTTAGTCTATAAACATGTAAAAAAAAAAAAGTGAAAACCCAATTAAGACCTCACAAATCCAATGTTAGCATTATTTAATGACTTTGAGGCTTAATATTTATAACATTTTCAGGGTTTTTAAGGACCTGCAGACATCATATATATACTGCCTACTGTGCCCAAAGTGGGAGACAGCTCATGTAAATGAGTGGCTGGAAGAAAAAGCCAAACATTTAGCAAGACAAAGAGACCAAGATGTTTTCCTCAGAAGCCTGTGCACGCTAAAAGCAGGTTTCTATGGAGACACCACGCGGAGTATCTCCATGGTATCTCTGTGATTGCTCAGCTTTGGCTGTTTGTGTTTTCTCCTACAACTTTCCGACGCCTGTGGAGATTGTTGATATTGGAGGCAACATAAAACAAGTTGAAGAAAGGCTCAGTAATCTTCCCCTTTTCAGGAACACACATCACGCAAAGCCTTCCCAACATTCCCACATCACATCTCTCTATGATCTCTTGCAATGAAGCAATCTAGCTGTGAAAACAAGCACCGACGGAACGCTGATGTTGCTCCGTTTATAAAGGATCTGTAAGTAATATATAGTGATTGGCTGCTAATGTGCGCGCCATCACAATTTAATAAGCTGATATCAAGGCTCATTGCTGTGAGTCTGTTTGGAGTCAACTTTCTGCCCTCCAGCAGTCACATATTGCTTAATGCAGCTTTAACACAAACAAATCGCAGCAGCCGACTCTCTCGTCGTCTCTATCATTCCTCAACTTTTATTATTGACAACAGTACAGTCCATTAGCTTTCAATGTCCTTGGCTGTTATTCCTCCCTAATGACATGTTACATCACAAGCAGCGTTAGTGGAAGATGCCTTGATCACTCATCTTAAGGGGGAACTGTTATGCTTTTCCTTATTTTCTGTCATATATATATATTGTTATAGTGTCTGATGTTCATATTAAACGTGGCCAGAGTTTCGAATAATGAGGTAAACGTAGGTAAAATTAATCCCTGTGAGCAAATACCTCAGGCTACAGGTTTTTTACTACGTTTGGGACAAGCTGACATCAGCTCATGAAAGATTTTCTTTATTTGGTCATCTGCTACAGGCACATCACTGGAAGCTTTTACATTAAATACATGTAGCTACATGCTAACGTTAGGGAAACATGTCTTGTAAAATTTAATTAAAGCCTAGTCCCAATTAAACGCCCAGTCCCTTTTACTGGCCTGGTGTGGCTGCACATTTTTGACAAATAAAGGCCTGTCTCAATTAGATGCCTGGTCTGATTGCCAAGAAGTTCATTTTTATAGATGATGATATTGTTGGCTACCCACTTGAACAAACATTAGTTAGCTGTTTAGTTTAAATATTTAAACTTTCGTCAGGGGGGAGATGCTACATATTGAAAACCAAGAGTACCAAAGAATAATGCACTCAGATTTACAGGCATGATAAACAAGAGAGACGAAAAAAAGGTTGCAACTTTTTACTTCTGGCGCAGTCATAAAGTCAAATTATGTGTCTACTCCTCGATTACCCTGTAAATTATTTATATTCCTTTAGTCCCTAATGGCCCTCAGATCAGAAGAATCAAAAGGGTTTTCCACAGAAATTAATCCAAATTGTGAGTATTGTTTCAACAGGATAATCGTTGGGTGCTATAAAAGTAGTGTCATTAGTCTCTCTCTGACGCGCTGTCTCTTGGCGCCAGTTAAAAAGAATGATTCATAAGTAATATGTTATCTGAAGGCTCATTTTTATATAAGCAATACTCATACTGGTTTAAATAAATAATGTGTGAAAGGAATTAAATGCCTGTCCCAAATATAGGCCTGTTGAGTTCAGTGATTTAAGCAAATAATTGCCCGGGCTATTAATCGAAGTTTCAGGGTAGTCTTGGTTGTCAAGGTTGTTAATTTATCACAATGTGTGATCATATTCCTGCTGTTACATGTCCAGTTGTTAAAAACACTTTTAAGTTAAATGGGGGAAAGATCAAGTGTGAATTGGTGTAACTCAAAACAAAGCTATAAAGTCGATTTTATGTGGACACAAAATCATCTTCTGCCACTTAAATAGTAAAACATTTACGTCTTCTTTGTTTCGGCACTGAATGCTTCACAGCTGCTTTCACATCACCACCATCAAGTCCTCTTAATCCTCTAACTCAGACTCATCAACAGCTAAGGTCAAAACCTCACTTACTTTTGTTGGCATATCTACAAGGTTATCATGTGTTTCTTTGTACATCTACCTGATCATCAGCAACAAGTGAACAAATTCACTTGCAAATCCTTTTATCACAAAAATGCTCTCTGCGGTCTTGTTGAACGCCGCTTACCCGTCAAGTGGAGCGGTCTCTTGAACAGGTGCTTTAACTTTTAGAAAAGCCGCACTTAACTTTGGGCAAAATCAGGGTGTGTATGATTTTATGTTTTTGGCACGTTTCATCAGAAAATAAATTGGTATTGGCTGCTTTGAAATACAGCACCTATCACATGATTTCAGGACAGTGCTTCAAAAGGATTCGGCTTAACTATGAACTTGGCAACCTCAAGGGAATGAGAGCAGCCAAGAGATCACAAACTGTATTTTCAAGAGAGCTTGCATCATCGCCTTCATAATCCCAAGTCCCTACAGATGTGATGTAGGGAGACCTCAGGTATGGAAGACAGTACCTGTCCTCGTCTTATTAAGAGCTGATCCGCCTTTTATTAAAGGCTTCTTTATGGGATTTCTCTCTGGCTCGGCAGTGAACTGACTGATATGCTCCACTGCAGAGGACCTGAGGACCCCTCCGGATCTGGCTCCAATTAGAGGCTGCTGGAGACTGAGACACCCCTGGCAGGTTGTGAGGCTTCTCGTGCTGAGTGAAAGGTAAGGAAGATCCGGTGACAAAAGCTCACTGAGGCGCAAACAGGAGCCTGTTACCTTTCAGCTGCCAACAGCTAGAGAATAGGAGACTGTACTAAAAATGCATTCATTATGATTTCTGGTTTCTGATTACAAAAGAAAAATCCACAATTTGTTTCAGCTTTTTGCTTTACTCCCTTTTGATTGCAAGTTAAAAGCTTGTTTTCAGTCTCGAATGGTGGAAAAAAAACCAATGGAAACCAAATTTAAGGCTGTAGTACAATAAACTACAAGATTACAATCACCTTCAATGAAATATTCACAGTTGAATGGTAAGTTCTGTATTTTTTATGTCCCATGTTAAAAGGGTAAGATTTTTTTTGTTTAACCAGAATAGACCTAAAGACGCTATCGTCAAACTCAAGACTCAATTTAAATAAACAGTAATTTTATCATCTTAAAACACACTTCATTCAAAGTCGACAGAGGAAAAATTAAACTAACAAAAACCGTCTTGGTTCTTCTTCCCACTGTTTTTACAATTACTAACTCTGGTTTGGTTGAAATAAACCCTAATTCACTCAGTTAGATGTGAAAATACGCTGGCTCTATACAAGCTGAAATAACTTTGTATTTAAAATGATGATTTGGTGATGATACTTTCTGGGCTGTTTCGGGTGAAACAAAAAGGATCCTGCTCTTTAACAAAACACCTACCTCAGTAGGGATCTTTTCTATAAGTTTTCAGACACCTGAAATACCAATCTAGTCCTGTCAGTTCCAAAAACAAACACTTTTATTGGGCGTAAATTGGCAGTGCACAATCGCCCATTAACGTTGATGCTGTCTGCGGCTGTCTCTCTCAATACCAGTTTGAAAAATTGTTGTTCCTATTAGTTACTCAGACACAAAAACATGGGAAATAGGGTTCACATTGAAAAATACCTCACTTACCATTGAAGACTCAGACTACCAATTATACCACTATTATAGAAGATCAGAAAATACTGGAAAAATGACTAACACCATCCCCAAGAGCCCAAGGTGTTTTTTGTCAGAGCCAGACACCAAAAAGAAAACACTACCTAATTAAAAATCCTCACATTTGAGAAGCTACAACCAAAGAACTTTTTTGCTCAATAAATGGCTTTAACGATTATTCAACAAAATTGTCATAAGCAGTATGCCAACAGTGCCGAATGGGGCAAAACAGCCTCCATGTTAAAGCACGGCACAAAGAGGAACACACAGATATATTCAATAATTTAGAGAAAATATAAATAAACTGCAGGTAGTACAACACGCAACTCTCCACCTTAGTGTCCACCACAATGACTCCTTATCACTCTCTGAATGAGAAGGGCGGCCTGCACTGTTCCCTTTTCCTTGTGTTATTTGTTAACGTTAGCATAACACCAGTGTTACTTGATACAGAGTATAACTCTCGTGCTTTTTGGTGAATGACACACATGTTCCTATATTTCAAGGAAACCAATATATTTCCATCACACTTGGGGGAAGCAGTTTCTTTTATGTCCACTTGATCATCAGCCTTAGTTGAGTTTTTGCTTGTGTCTTAAACTTTCACAAACTGCAGTTCAACTAAACATACGAGTTCTTGGCTTCCTTCTTGTCGTTGTGAGTGAATGACCAGACAAAAAGCAAAGCAAAAGTTTGTGAGCTTGCTGAGAGTTTTCTGAAGAAAGTAGGGCTGGGCGATATGGACAAAAATTCATATCTTGGTATTTACAGGCTGACTGGTGATACACGATATATATCTTGGTATTTTTACGTTTATGTGTTCAGCTGCAATTCAAAGCCACATTTGAGATGTCAGAAGCACTTTTATATAAATAGACTGTGATCAAAATAAAATGCAAAGACGGGGATTTTATTCCCTGTTTGAAAATATACAGCTGCACAACATGTACGTGAAAAATTATCAAAAATATTCTTTTTTATTTAGACTATTAATCTTATTTATGCACATAGCATCAACAGAGAGGCCGAGGGAGGGAAGGAGCAAGAGACACTTTGTCTGTGTTATATATGTCTTGTAGATATAATGTCTGTGTTGTAATCCAGGCGGTGTCTCCATTTTACATTAGACTACAACTACCAAGAAGAACGGCGACACGCTATGATCTACCTCACACAAAAACTAGCAGCGCAGCGCTGGATTGTACGTGTGCTACTGCAGTAACCTCTTTCATCTCACAGACTGATTTAGCGTAGCTTGTGCAACATATAGACTGATGTCACACTGTAGACTAATTGACAGACAGATGAAACAGAGTAGCAGCTCTGTGTCTGTCTGAGTGTTGCTGGAGAACTTGTGAGTGAGTGAGTGAGTGGGGCGGAGCTGCGCAGAGAGTGTGAGAGAGGAGGGATAAACACTGGTATACGTTCTGTAACGCAACTTCACCCTGTATCGATATAAACGGTGTTGACTTAATTTATATTTTGCTTGAAAATATGTTGATATATCGTACATAGTCATTACATTGCACAGCCCTAGAAGAAAGCAGTGAATTCTGCTCTTATTCAGTGCAAAATGTTCATATTAAATTCCAGGTTTTAAGGCTGGTGGAGTATAAAAGAATAAAAGAAATTATTATCATTTTCAGCAAAACCCTTGTTTAAAATTCCTCTGTGTAACAGAATGACCTGTTTTAGCCTGTTTGCCTAATTTTGTGCATAAAACATTTCCAGTAAAAGAGGTCAACAGGTCTTCATAATCTTTCTGGCCTTTTAAGCCTTGAGCGAAACGCTGACACTCACCGAACATGTTGCCAATGTGCCCGTTTCTCGTCAAAGGCCGCAGCTCATTCTTGCCCCAGGCATAGCGCTTGTAGCTGTCCCAGGCAAACTTCATCATCTGCAACACAAAAACAGAGCAGACAAACCGGTCACCGGCCTGATAGCAAAGAGACACACCTCCGGACCCAGACGTAATTAAAGTGGTATAGCTCAAAGGCAAAGGGAATGATAGCTTGTTGATCAGACAGGATTAAGGACAAGCTTGCAATTAACACACATAAACCGCCCCGCTAAACAATAAGATTGACATCTCCCCTGCAGCTACTCCTCTTAAATTAAAGATTGAATGATGTCAGGAGATGAAAAGCAGGTTTAACAGATAAGAACGCATCTCGGAGAAGAAAGTACTTTTGACATTGATGCTCTGCACTCCTCCCCAACTGCTACTGAAAAAACAGTGATCTGTATGTGATTTGATGTGATGTGAAGAAGGAAACCGTCTTTGATGGAGTAACACAGAAAAAGCAAGACGGGGAAGTGAGAGACGGAGACAAAAAGTGTTATAATTTCGGCTGAAAAGCCCAAAGCTGAGTGATGCATCTCTGCCTGAAGCGACAGAGTTACAATTAGCTGAGAAATACGTAAGGGGAAAGCTGGTTTACATTAATCAAACAAATTCACACATATCCAAAAAGAAAACATGAAAACGAGCATGTCAACATGCTCACAGTGACAATGTGTGGAACACACACAGCTGCTGGATCACGCAAACAAATTGAAGGCAAAAGTCAGACAAGGATTCACACACTATACTTATAGCTTCCAGCTAATTCAATTTTATCTCACAAAGCAACAATTCAGTCAATTAGAGATGTCTGTCAGGCATTCCCACATAGATATCACAAAGCAGATGTAACAATATATACAAGGACAAAACGATCAGCCTTGTATTGTGTATTATAATGTTTATCATGTTTACCACTTAAGTTGAGCTTGTAAGCATGCTAACACGTGCTAATGAGAACTGGGGATATTTTAAACGACTAATTTCCCTAATTTTTAAATAGAGGTTTAAACTTAGACCAGTCGATCGGTCTCAAAGTAAGAAAACACTCAGAAAACAGCCAAAATTGAGCACAAATATTGTCCGACACAATACTGCATGTAAGTCATTGGAAAAAGTGAATCAAAATTTTCACTAACCAAATCATATCAATCATTATCCTACTCACTAAAAAAAAATCACCAAATAACATTCATTCACTGTGTATGTACCATCCCAAATCATGTCACACACACACTCGCATGGTAACTCTTTCATGTATGAGTGTGCACACGCCTCTCAGGATCTCCTGTGCACCTTATTTGTTCAGCCTAGCGAGAAGACATCCATCCTGTGCGAGTGTTTGTGAGGTGTGGACATATGTCTGTGTTGGAAGTCCCTAGACAGCAGCAGACCTGTAGTGGTTGCACGGACACGCACTCGGTTCCATACATTGATTCTGAGAGCATATGTGAGTGTCTGTACGTGTGTGTGTGAAAGAAAGCGAGAGAGAGGGAGGGTTGTTGATAATCAGTGCCACTGGTTGTCTTGAATGCTGAGCCAAACTCCCTCTGTTTTCCTATTGTATGGAGTAATATTTCTAGCGAGAGTAGCTACGTTTAATTGACTAGTCCACGGTTTACGTACATTCTTAAGTGGCACTTAATACACAGCACAACCAAGGCTGGTGATATCATGGATGTAATTAAGTTTACAGGTTAGTGGTAATAAACAAAAGTTTTGGACTAGTAAAGAGTTTGATCTGATGATCGCACTGAATTAAAAGTCAAGTGATAATCAAAGCTATTAAAATTCTTCCTGTGTGGGAAATCTCTTCAAAATATCCTGGCAATCCATTATGACTATTGCTGATAGACTCTACTAAAAAACAAAAATGTTAGCCTCATGGTGGTGTTAGGGGAAACGTCATAAGGTCGGCAATGTCATTTTGATTAAACCTATAGGGCCCATGAATGTCTGTAAACAGGGTGTCCACATATGTAACCGAGTTAAATTTAAGACCTTTTGAATACCACCTTATATGATTTCAGACCAAACCTAAGGAGAAATAAAAATAATTGGGTGCTATTTATTATTGCAATTCTTTGGTGGAAGAATTTTTGCGGTAATGTGACGGAAATATTTAAGACCCAGCAAATCTGAATTTAGGACAATTTAAGACTTTTGATGCCTTATATTAAGAAAACCTAATATAAGACATTTTAAGATTTTTTAAGGACCTGTAGACACCCTGGTACAAAATGTCTTGGCATTTATTAGTTGCTGAGATATTTCAGTCTGGACCAAAGTGGCCCACTAACCAAGTATGTCATCCTACAGAAAAAGAGTAAGTGTGAAAAATAACTTGTAAAATTTCAGCTACTGCATATATGTGGGATTAAATGTTCTTCACAGTCTTTATATTTGGGCTGCACAATAAAGATTTTTTTGAATTGTCATTGTGATGTCACCTCACACAATTAACACATGGTACTGTAAAAGACTGCGATATAGTGCTCAAGGATTTTTTGAGTTTGTTGAAAGAGAGTATCAGCCAAAAACTGAGCTTTAAAATGCAACTCTTAATTAATTCACACCTTTTGTGTTTAGTGAGATGTTTAATCTGTTCCATAAAGGAATGTTGGAAAGAATTTCATTTCATTTTTTATTTTTATTCGACTAGCAATCTGTAGTATTTTAACGGTATTCTGAATGCAGTGGAAAGGTACACTTTATTATCTGTTTGTTTATCTCAAGTAATATTTAATAAAGATTTTCAGCAACACTATGGCATATTTTCCTCATTTTGTGCAGCCCTACTTTAAGTCTCACACCATCACTTTGTTGTTGAAGAAATGAATTTAGATGAAGACATGCATCTTGGTTGTTTATCCTCTTGTTTACATTGATGTCTCTCATGTCAATTTGCAATATGGCAATGGAGCAGTTGCCATGCGGGCTGTGTTTCTTAATGATTCAGCTGCTATCATTACTTTGCCAGCAAAGCATTCTTTCATTTATTTTTCACGAAATGAGAAAATACTTCCTTCATATCATCATCAAAGAGGTGCCATGATGGCCATGATGTATGGGCATATAAACAGTAGCCTTGAGATGATTACACAAGTATTCTTGACTCGAGCGCTTTCAACAACGACGACATGTTCATGAAATTCAGCCGCCTTCAACGAGATCAAACAAATGTGAAGACAGTGGGTGCCCTCAATGCAATGTGTTGAGAGATGGACAGATAGTCCTGGATTTCATTTTTTCCCCTCTCTGGATTTTCACAGAAACACGATGTCATCGCTATTATCAATACAACATGAGATTCCTGGCTCTTCAGAGGTGGGCTCGTATAAGCCTCTGAGAAATAGACAACATGAATCCGATTACCTCTGACAAGGCCTCCAGCTGAAAATCCTCTCACCCTAAAAAAGCTCATTATAAACACCTCAAAGAATACAGAGCTCCAGCCATTTCTCACACTGAAACAACCGCGGTGTCCATGAGAGCCACAAATGTTCACATAAATGTTAAATGTCCTTCAGGTTTAGGAAAACAGCGACAGCAGGTCAGGGGGCTGGGATTTGATTACAGGTGAATTATATGCCATTAAACTATTTTGAGGCTATTGTGCCAGTTTAATTTGTTATTTGGCATTTGAGCCTCAACACATTAAAGCCCCATGTGCTGAAAAACACTCAAAGATCAGACGAAACAACACAGCGGGGTCATCTTTGTTGTTTTCTTTTGTTGTTGTTTTTATCTGGAGTATGGCATGAGTCGAAGAAAGCAGCATTTTAAACAGTGTTTATAAAAACAAATACTAATAATGTATGCAGCAGCAAGCTCACAATGTGAAAAACAAGCACACAAAATGATTAAAGGGAATAGCACCGATGAATCTTACGGTGGAAATATTTAATTTTCTTCAAAAAGTGTTGGAAGAACAAAAATACCCGGTGCCAGTCTGATTGTGTCTCGACAGGATGTTCTGCCTCCCGGAATGAAAACCAGCAAATGTCTCAAGTTATATTTGAAACTTGCTCCGTCTTTTATAATGCCAGCTTGTCTCTCTCCTCCGGCAGCTTTATAAGCGAAAGAACAAAAGTAATAAGAAAAAAAGTCTTTGCACAAATGTGGGATTTGGTAAATGTTAGAACTCAGTGTCCCACTGCGTTTATTTGAAGGACGTATTTATACAGACTGTACGTCACACAGTCTTTGCAGAAATGATCAAATTGCACGATTGAACCTGCGAGGGAAACGGGACTTTACGACCATCATCAAATAAATGTCGAGGAAAGTAGAAAACAAGCAGATGGTATGCTCAAACTGCATGACTGAAGGCACAGAAAATGTAAAATGGCAGCATTAATCAGCGATGACATGACTTTAAAAAGACGCTGAAAGAAAGGATTTAATGCCGCTGGCTTTGAAAAAATTATGATAGGCATTTCTCACTGTTTTATGACATTTCATAGACGATTTATCAAAACAGTAAGCAACTGATTATTTAATGAAAATAATCTTTAGTCACAGCCCTGGACTGCTACACAACTTGTCAAAGAATATCCTGACAGAGAGATTTCCACAGTTGTACTACAAGCAGGGTTCATCAAGTTCATTTAAAGACATTTTCAGACCTTTTAATACCACAAAGAATCCACCTGAATACCTGTTTCATGACTATGAAAGAATGAATGGATAATCAGTAGACCTATCATTATATTGCGTTTCTTTTTTTTTTCCTCAGTACTTTCCTGTAGGATATAAAAATAATTCCTAATGATGTAGTTAATCGAATTAAAGCAACCTAGACCCGGACAAGCAACATAGAATTATAAAGATTACTCAATTGAAAATTAGAACTTAAATAGGGTTTGGTATTATTATAATTTTTTTTTTTTTAAATCAACACTTGCTTTGACTTTCAGAGGCTTTGACTCTGGGACGTACATCTGCACAGCAAGGAAAGTGTTAGCGTTTGTAGGTATGTGATAAAAAAAAGGAAACACTGACACAGAAAAAGATATAAACCAATGAGACATGTACATTTCTGTGTGATTTGGAGAAATGCATCTATGATCTTCTTGGGTGTTTCATGTTTTTTCAGATTTCCCAGTTTATGACTGCCCAGCTGCTGCCTAGAAAGCTACTATCATAACAGCTGGATGTTTTTTATTATTGCAATAGTGTGCTACTTTATACTTCCACTCCACAACATTTCAAATACCAAGCAATCATACGTAACATGAAATCGCCCTTGCTATTTAGAAATATTGTCTAACACCAGGTTTACACTAGACTGAAGCGCTGCGAAGCATGGTGAATTTCCAAGGAGCGCTGCCTGCTTCCTTTTGGCACTTAAAACTATATATTAGATGTGATTTTA
Source organism: Chaetodon striatus (assembly GCA_029783705.1). Lineage (NCBI taxonomy): Eukaryota > Metazoa > Chordata > Actinopteri > Chaetodontiformes > Chaetodontidae > Chaetodon > Chaetodon striatus. The sequence goes on along the minus strand of JAPZEB010000025.1, from coordinate 7,843,870 downwards.
AAGATCCAATTATGATACATAATGATATATCCATTCTCCGCTTCCAAATATTTGTTAGTTGTGTCTACATAGAGAACAAGAGTGACGAAGAGACACGCACACAGAAGCAAACAGAGACAGAGCTTTGCATGTGATTAGAAGAGAACAGAGAAGCAGAACTGCTTGCTGACCGGCGCAGAGAAATGCGCTTCTGGTGTGAACGGCAAGGCCACTACATACAAGCAGCTGCGCGACAACTGACATATCAAGGCACTTCTATGTCTAATGTAAATGATAAGTGATATTCAAATATTCCTGTGGGCCAAATCTGGCCACAACAGGGCGCCAGGTGCCGGGTGGCCTGCTGGACTTTTTTCTAACTCACAATAAAAATATATTTATTTACACTATGGATATTTTTTGTACTTTTAATGTAAATAGGGTCCTAGAGTGCATTAAAGCTTTTTTTTTTTAATCAAAAAGAAGTTCTACAGGAAGATCCCTCAGAACCCCAGAGATCAGGACTAAGCTCTGAATGTTCTCAAATCCTGAAAAACACCTCTGACCTGCGTACACCTGACCTCTGCACTGCTACTGTGACTGGATTTGCCTTTTGGCAAGTGAGCACAGCGAATGCTGAAAGGCTGAAAACAGGCAATTTATTTATTATATATACTTACAATTATTTGTAATGGGTTTTTTTTTTACCGGCCCCTGGCCTACTGTCATTTTGTGAAAGTGGCCCCCAGGCAAAACAAACTGAGTATCCCTGGACTAAGGTGTAGGAAACTAAATTCAGTGCTTTTTAAGACCTTTCACGACCTGCACAAGGAAAAGTGTTGTTTCCAAGCCAGAACGTAAGCACACTCAAACTCACACTCCATAAGAATATCTGGCTCAGCTTCCTGCTGCTACACACTGACGATGTTTCATTCCAGTGGAGGGAGACAGATATCTGGCATTGTGTTTTCACATCCCTGCTGTTGTGCGCTGCAGAGGGTCATGGTGTGGGAGGACTGGGGTCATGCAGCCGTAGGATTGCTGATGTAACAACCCATCATCACAGCACACAACACACACAGCGCTAATCAATAGCAGCAGCCACAACCGAGCACACCGCCTCCAACGCGGCTTCTCCAAGAGAGAGAAATGGATGAATGATTCATTTCCAGGGCCACAAAAAAACAGACACAGACGTGAACTGACAGGACAGTGGCCGTTCTTTGGTTTGACTAATTGACTGGTTGCTGGGCAGAGGGGATCAATGGCTAAACACAGAGCCAGGGATCAAAATAAATCGAGGCCTGACCAGGGTACAACATGCTGATATCAAAACCGTCTGTCAGAAGTCATGCAGTGCTGATCATGCAATCAACGATGGTCACACAGCATCAAACAGATCATGACAGAGGCCCAAGCAGTTGCATAAGTGATTGCATTTACACTGCATCAACTCAAAAAATTGTATTAAAATCCCTGAGGAAATGATGTAATACCACCGTTTTCATCATACCCAACACAAACAAAGGAAGAGCCTTGAAACCGCCACAATATTCAATTTCCTTCTCCTCTTTAAAGAAATGTTTAAATCCCCCAGAACCATAAATAATCCATCTACTCGCAAGCTACTGTCTACTCTCAAGCATATAGCTATACTTTGTGAAACTGGAAATCAAACATCATAGCATGGATTGTACCACTCCAAGAGGAAATGACACCACAGGAGGGTACAATTATCTCAGTGTTGGTCCACGCCTTCCTACAAAAGCCCAGCATGGACGCCGAACTGGTCTGCAGGGTTTCCTCTGCATCCTACAGAATAACACTAAGTCTCTACGGGCAAAACACTAGAAAACCACATGTATAACCGAAAAAAGATAAAGCACAAACATGACCTTGAGAGTCTGTTGTGTCAACATTAAAAGCACAGTCGTTTAAAATTAAAACCAGTTCAAAGCACTTTGGTAGATTAGGATTTACAGTGAGGTGGGAATAGCACAGTTTGATTCAGTTGTGAAAGCTATGATGAGATTATGAATTAGTCTATTTAATTATATATACAGTTGAAGATTAAAGGGACAGTGTGCCAGTTTAGTCAGCTTGGCTAATTTTCATCGAGTCCCCGGGCAGGTGTGATGACAACCACTGAAAAACACATTAAAACCAGAACAACAGTACTGTACATCAAACAGAGTACAGTATGGTCACACACTTGACTCTCTTTCAGCCTTGATTTTAGGTTAACTCTAAATGAACTGTATGTATCACAGTCTGTGATAAGTGTTGGTAGACTAGTCCATGTGTAAGCTGCTCTCACTGAAAAAGCTGACTGTCCGAAGGCAGACCTCCTCACAGGTATTGCACAATCCCCTCTTGCCGCAGATCTACTTTATCTATCGTCAGTTGTTTTCTGCTTTATTAAACCACTGTGGGGGGAGGGGCCAAGCCGTGCAGAATCTTACAAGCAATACAAGCATCTGTAACTTTGATGAGACTGTTCCAGCTCAGTAAAGTATGATTTCTTAAGCGGTAACAATGTTGATGAGTGTTTGGCTTCATGTCAAGCACCTTGAGAGCCTGACGGTGCACTGATTGTGCAGGTTTGAGTGCCGTGCAGGTGGCTTGTGCCCAGCTTGTCATTCAATTTAACAAATGTGACATGATCATGACATTGAAATATAGTGGTGTTGGCTTAGTAATAAGGCACTTTCTGATTTGGCGGAAATTTGACAGGTTAAATTTAAAAGACATTTGTTATCATCTTTTCTTAAAAATAAAAGATATTTTGGGACTTATTGCCTTGATTTGACAGGACATGAATGGCATGAAAGGAAGAGAGACGGGGATGACATGTAGCAAAGGCCCATGGGTTGGAATTGAGCCCACTGCCACTGCGGCAAGGACATAGCCTTTTGTACATGGAGCGTCTGCTCTACCAGGTGAGCTAGTGGGCACTCCCCGTTTCTCACCATCTTAATTTGTTAATTGAATGTGAGATTAAAATGAAGTATTACACCAAGATATTTTAAGTCAGATACCACTGTCAGTTTTTCCCCTGCAACATAAACATCAGGTGTAAGATTATATGTTGACTTTTTAGTGACAAACTTATAAGCTGTGTTCTTTATGTTTACGTAAAGACGGGAGATATTGAGCCACTTGTGACATGGGCCATCACTGCCGTGAGTTCAGATGCAGCTTGCTGTTTGGCCGTTGCATGTTCATACTTTTCAGTATCATCTGTGTACATTTGAATGTCAGACTTATGGCGTACAGCGGGAAGGTCATTTATGTAAAGGCTAAACAACAGTAGGGGCCCCAGAATTGATCCCTGAGGTACACCAATGTAACAGCTAAGTGCTGAGGACAGTTCATCGTTTATTTTGACCTTCTGTGATCTGCCCTCCAGATAGGAGTGCATCCATTTAATAGCATTAGGGGAGAAATTAAACATTGAAAGCTTTGCAAAGAAGAACACCATGATCCGTAGTGTCAAAAGCTGTCTTTACTAACTCACTATCATCACGCTAAGCCTAAGTAAAACTCAAGAGGTAGTCTAGCTTAGAAGATAAAGACGACACACATTTACATCAGTCATGTTTTACCATCCAATTGTTTGAGCTTTACGAATCATTCATTCCAGTCCCACAAATTTGTTACATGCAATCATAATGGTAAGAATTCTTTTTCAAGACATATTCTCTCAGAAGAGAATTGCAATTCTTTTTCCCCCAACCAACATCTTCGCCACCATGGGCCACTAGTGAGGCTTTAAAAATTGTTTGATCCGTCACTGAAAAAATGAGGCTTATCCAACAAGGTCCACTGTTTAACGGTTTCAAAGGATGATGCAGAGGCAAAGAACCATCCGGCACACAGCAGAGACAATCTGAAGTGAGGTTTCTTTGAGGCAATGACGTATAAAGAATAAAGAAGAGATAACAAGCAACTTCTAAACCGAAAGTACTGTTACAGAGGAAGAGACGGTATAATGAGATGTTGCCAGAGGGAGAGGTCTGAATCTGGAGTTTAGATGAAGTGATAAGTCCTCTGAAGGGTAAGGCTGTGCTAATATTTTAATAATCTAACCAACGGCAATCCACAGTAACCGTAAAACAAAATGAAATTACTGCCATAACCATCAGCATGGGGGTTTTCCCACTGGGTTATTCCCAAAGAGTATAACTATGTGGTTTTTCCTCTCATGACTTGGCTGTAGTTTAGAGTTGATGCTGTGCATCAGCTGTTTCCACTTTTTGGTCTTACATATAAACTGTTCCATGGGAAGACACGCTGCTCGGTATTTCCTCCAGTGGGCCCTCAGGAGTGGCTTCCTTGGATGACGATCTTTGATTTGAATCAAAACTAGACTGCACAGGCTGCTACTTAATGACAGCGGTGAGAAGTGCAGGTAATGGTTACCAGCTACTTTCCACACAAGCAGATCTTTTTTACAGGGGAAAAAACAGATTTGTGTAGCTGCCTTGAAAATTCACATTCACTGTAGTTGCTGCTAATTAGCCGACAGTGTGGGCTGAAGTAGGATGCACCACCAGTGAATATCACTACACTGGTTCATCATAAACATGGTACTGGCAGCTGGGCTTGGACTCAGTGGCGCCAGCGTGGCCCAGGAGAGGTAGCTATGCAGAGATTAACTGGTGGGCTGAACAATTTGTAGCTTATTTTGGACAACTAATTAGAGCAGATCTTCTGCTTAAGGCACAGCAACAGCCCTCACCCACCCCCCGATATCACCGCGCTGTGTAACTGTGTGGGTTTCTTCAAAGAATCCTGCTGTGGGAAACTCTACAGCACACTACTCTTCTGATTTAATGACAGATTTTTTTTATACAGAAAAGATATATATATATCAGACACTGTATGTGTGATAAATACACACAATGCAAAATTATTAAATACAAGACAAGCCTAATTAAGTGCTGAGAAGCAGAACAGAGGTTATGGAGATCAAGAAGTTGGACTATCTGTGTGTGCCAGCAGAAAAGCAGGACCACAGCAGATAATAAGAGCTGAGCTACATCCTGCTAATTAAGCTGCAATTCAGCATGATCTTATGCTTGTACATGTTTATTAGAAAAATTAAATTAGAGTTTTAAAAAAGCAAAATGAGAATCTGCATATACTAAAACTAGCAGATAGCTTGAGGCATGGTTCAGTCTTCAAGCAACACTGGAAATCCTTAAAAAGGGAAATATTTCAGACTCCTCAGTTTGTGGCTTGTTACTGTCTTTATAAAAGAATCCCAGTTCAGTGCAGTGGTTATACAACATGGTAATACACTGCCAGGGTTTGGAGTTTGATTCCCACTGGGATTGTTGTTGAAAATGTACGCACTTGTGGTACCTACTGGTACTTTGGATAGGAGCATCCATCAAACAGCATGCAGAATGAGACCAGAGGTAACCGTCTGTATGCAAATTTACAAGTTCCCTAGGTTAGTTATATCTGATCATACAGCATGATGTGTCTAAGTAGCTAAGATAAGACAAAATAAAACCTAACTCAGCTTTGACTGACAGTCGAGGTTTGTTAAAGGAGGAGCACGAGTAATCAATTCCTCAATTACTCGCCATTATGAGGGAACTTTCTGTTTTCCACAGGTGTTTGTGTGGCCTCTGTATTTTAAATGTTTTACACATATGTGTAACACAACTATTTGTTGGCTCCATTAAAAAGACATGGAATGGAAAACAAACAAAATACAGTTTAAAAAATTAAACAATTTTGATGCGAGCGATCTCAACTGACTGTGTAGTCTGAGTTGGTGAGACTGTGTTTATCACAGTGAGCCTGATCTTAAAACAAATGCGTACTCGCCTTTCTCCTGAACATGTCAACGTGCTTATTTTCGTTAGAAAAAATACCCAAGAAGAAAAATCTGTTTAAAGCTCTGAGAGGAGAGGAGAGGAGAGGAGCTGGGCACTGGGTCGGTCAGTAGGCCTATTCCTCCCATTTTGGCGAGTTACTTCTCTTTTTAAAATGGTATGGTACATGTCCTATGCCCCTTCTATTCAATTCCTTTTCTTGTCATTGTAAATAAACACAGCAAAATTCACTGCGCAGTATAAAACAAACTCATTATAAAAGAAATAAATAACATCCTACATATACGCGCATTAAACTCTGAAAGGACGCAGTAAACTCACTATTGATGTGTCCTGGGGACACACTATTATGTTTCCCAAAGACTGCATTGTAAACAGTAAATTTATGTTGAAATCCTTGACGTTGAATGCGTAACTAATTTTTGTGAAAGTATTTCTCATGTCACAGAAACTGCTGACAGTGAAACTTGTGTTTTGGATGTTATTATCATATTGAATATAACCATAATTATAATCATATAACATCAACTTTTACTTCTTACCTCCTGCTCTGTTACTGTAGCCCCTGCCTTTCTTGTTTCAATCTCGCTAAGTTCAATAGCTGAAGTCTTTGTGTACTTAACAGGCTTATTATTCAATGCTTATTCTTATTAAAAAAATCTTTTTGTTTTGTTAGTTATGACTATTTTTTTTTTTTTATTTGAAATGATAACTTTGACTGTTTGCATCAGATATATTGCTGTGCCTCGTTACTGCTGCTGCCATGCTCTTTAAGATGCCTTCCAAAAATAGACTTCTCACCGCAAGGAATCGATCCCTCCTCAAGTAATTCATGCAATCACTCGATCTGGGATTACTCATGCCCATCCCTAGTTTCTATTCTGTTCTCAAGCAACACAAAGCCATCCCAATTTAAGGAAGAGAAAACAGCAGTTTAAGTCTATTGTACACATTTGGAGAAACCAAGAAAATGAGAGGATCACAACATGAGATGTTGAGGTTTGTTGTTGTCTAAAGAAACTCAGCTGCCACATGGCAGGGCAGCTGTTTGGAAACAACTTGCCTTAATTATACTGAAGGCCAGAAGTGACGGAAGCAAACTCATTTCCGATTATTCTAAACAGTTTACTGTGTTTTCAGTCGGTCAATCTGGTCCTGCGTTTCTCTTAAAGTGAGACACTTAGGGTGAGGAGATTTTATTTGGATTTCTTTTATTAATTTACTTGACAGGGACAATGCTTAGGCAGCCTACAAGCAGAAAAAAAAACATGAATACAAAAACACAAGACAAATAAATACACACATAGAACAGTACACACGGAAAAGAAAAAACACGCAGGAAAGGAAATGAGCAGAGCGCCGTCTCTAAAAAACACTGACAAAACTCTATGTAAACCATGCTGACCACAGCTCCTCTTTCTTAGCTAAACCAACACGGATCATTTCATACCACATGAACAAGAGGCTTATAAATAAACATAAAGCATGCCTGAAAGCACACTTGACACTTTCCCACCCTGCACGTTTTGTAATGCAGTTGTTATGTTTGGTTCCACGAGCGAGGCATCCCTTTAATCTGAGGAGGCTTTGGGTGGATCATGGATAATAAATCATCCCAGCACCCTGGCATGGCAGCCCCGAGACTCTGCTGCCGTTAACGAGGTGCTGTGTCATCACCTGAAACTGAGGGGACCTTTTGGCAGAGAAGATACAGAATCAGCTTTCCCCCATCGTTTCCCCCTGAACTTCCCACCTCAACTCGCACATTTTTTTCACACTTCCTCCGGCTTCCAGTATTAGACCTGCCCTGGAGCACAGCCATTTCCTGCCTATTAAAACCACATTTATGGCGAGCGGTGACGGAGCCTTGTGGGTCTCTGAAGGCCAGCGAGGTTTCATCCTGAGTCAGCACAACACCATGGTCAATTACAAGCAAGTCCCAAAACAAGAGCCAACGCTGGACAACCAGGCAACCCTGAGCTGCGGATTATTCATGCATGGAATTAATGAATGTCTGGAATCAATCACAAAATCAGATCACCACATCTCCTGAATACAAAGACGTTGATCTGTTTCAGGAGTGTGTGTGTTGTTGGGGGGAAGACGCATTATTAAAAAATAAAATTGGTTATTGTGCTTTCCATAATAATAGTAGTTTAACAAATAGAAATGCTATGTAAACATCTGCTTGTTAAAGCACCAGCCCTACTTAAAGTTGTATTTGGTTTTGTTAATAAATATAAATTATGTATTTCCATTTTCACTAAATATCATCCATCTTCACACAGCTCTGTGCTGTCATATCTTTAATGTATAATTCTTGCCTCTTTTAAAAAGAATATTAACTGTAAATCAAAATATCATGACAACCTAGAGAGTAATAAAACTTGTGATCCAGGGCTACCCCCTAACAATCGACCAAACAGAAGTTGACCAAAAAGGTCATCAGTCGGCAAGATTTTATTGGTCGCTTAGTCACAGAAAAAAAAAAAAAAAAAAAAAAAAAAAAATATATATATATATATATATATATAAAAATAAAAAAAAATAAATATATATA
>JAPZEB010000025.1:7812328-7832914 GCA_029783705.1 Chaetodon striatus | reverse complement strand
TTAATTCTACTGTTGCTCTTTGTCTGCTAGAAGCGTTAATAGGCAACTGTTTGCTGCAGGCTTAGTAAAATCAAATGTCTCTTGGATTTGAAGATGTTTTCATATTGTTTTTGTGATGTTTTTTAAATGAAGCAACACACTGTAGCATTGAGCCCCACACAAAACTTCCCCTCAGGGACAAATAACATTTACTCTACTTACTCTTAAGATAAGATATACCTTACTTTATGAGCACACTCTATGTGTAAGCCAAAACAGAATCAGAAAGAAAAACTGTTTTAAAAAAGTCTTCAAAATATTTTAAGTGAGTAAATGAAGGTGAAACAAATAAAGAAATCATGTAATGATGTGTTTTCTGGCAACAAATTAAAAATACACTACAAAGTATGTGTTTTGTCAGTCACTGTTTAAAGTGACAACTTGATTAAAACGCCGCATTAACACTGGTTTTAACCGAGCTGCTCTTTCTCTCAAGTATTCAGCAGTCGTCTGCACAAGAACTCTCAAGGCTCCAGTCAAACCGTTTTCCCTCCTTTCAGTTTCCTTGGATCACCGAGCCGACCCAATCAATAGACCTTGCCAGAAAAGTTGATGGAATCTGAAGGAGTGGAGAGCTGAGTGGTCTCTAAACTTAGTGGAGTAACAGGAACTTTCACAAGAAATATCGCACACCTAACCTGCTGTCCTCGCCTCTCACTCATCTTGCTGACAGCAGCGCTCTCCTCAAAACACAAGCTAGTAATTAAATTGCAGGGATGGTGCAGAAAATGAGGGGGTTAGGGCAAGTAAATACAAACCATTACAGAGCTTTTACAGTATTATTAGAAAAAATAAGACAGAAGATAAAGGAGCAGGGGGGAAGGGTAGTGAAAGGAGGAAATACAAAGGAGTGGGAAGTAATTTGTCTGCACGAGATTGCCAATTTGAGTGAGCTGCCTAGGGATACGGTTCCAGCCCCCTGAAGAAAACTTCAAACAATGCCACAGGCCTCGCCACCACCACCCGTTTGTCGTTGTTTTCACTTAGTAACAACCGGAAGAAGATTTTTACCATAAGTTATTCTGAGACGAAGAGGTACAAGTAGATCAGGTCTAGCTCAAATGCACCAGGGAGATAAAAAGGGAGCACCATTAATAGATTTATCAAGGTAAGATGAGGAGAGCTGGGTTTTTACAAAAGAAGCTCTTTTCTGCTGCAGTGAGACTGATGACCTGTTTTTTTTTTTCATACTGTCACCTGCCTGGTGTTCAGAGTCTGCACACTGACAGGAGAAACCAACCAACCGCATCACAGCATGCAAATGACAATTGTGTGTTTTGTCATCTACTTCAGCGAGCAACCAAAAATCAAACCGTCTGCTCACAATAAATGCCTCTGGTGAGCATTACTGTACACTTTCCTGCGGTAAGTTGACCACCCTGACATTTTGTCAAGTCTGCAGTACATTAGGTCAGAGAAAACTCTTCAGACAGCTGACTGGTTCACCCACTGCTGCTGAAAGAGAGCAACAGCATTAATCCTGACCTGACCTTCTCAGTAGTTTGTTGGTATGGGAACTTATGTATGCGAAACAGGAATCGACTGAGAAACACTGTCAAGGTGGCCATCGAATTCAGCCTCCTTTTGTCAGGCAATTTTTAGCCAACAAGGATGTCGACATTCCTCTTAGCAGATTTGGACCATCCTCAATCCTTCAATCGATCGTAATAAAACTCATCAGCAGCAATTTTTATAAATGATTAATAGTTTCAGTAAGTTTTCAAGCAAAATGCCAAGCATTTCTGGTTAAAGCATCTTGAGTATGAAGGATTCACGGCTTTATTTTGTCACATATGGTAAAGTTTTGGGGTGTTCGACTGTTGGTCAAACAAATTAGGCAATCACAAGGCACCAATTTGGGCCTGGTGAAGTTGTGACTGCTGTCTTTAATTACGTTTTGACAGAAAAATGAATTAATCAAGACCATAATCAGCAGATTAATTGATAAATTACCTGGCAGAAGATACAAGCTTCTGAAAACTAGGAGCATGATGCTCTTATTTACATCAATTCCACACATACAAAAAAACCACTTAATTCAAGTAGAGCCTTTTACTGTAAGTAAACAGTATGACGTTTTTTGGTGGGAGGGCTTTAGCTGGAGGCAAAACAATTCTCCACAGACATTAGCAAGCGCTAGCTAGCAAGTTCTGTTGGCTTGTTTTAGACAATGGAGGAAGATGATGTGAGTAGTGCATTCAGAAAAACTCATTCCAAGCGTAGGAGCGCGCTCTGGCACAAATTTGACTGTTTGTAATGCTGTTGGACAGTTTGGTTATCCGGAGCACCGCACTTTTGGCACTCTGTGTGGGAGACGGAGGAGCAGAGCGCCGCGCGGAGTGAATGTGTGATTAACTTAACCACTCATTTGTTCATATAGATATATAACGTTCTGTTTCTTTGACCAACAGGGCTCTCATTTTAGTGTAGAGTGTCAGACTGAATTTGTGAACGCACCATGTCAGGTCACTCACTCTGTGGGACCGCAAGCATTACTTGAGTAAGTAAACACTGACCAACAGGACCAGACTGGCCGACTTGTATGCGTTCACTCAGTGGATGGATGATGTCACAGGAGCTTTGTGGTTGAATACTATGCCAATCTTACAGAGGACAACACTTGAATGGTTTCCTCCAGTTTGTTTTGCTATCAAAGCTAACATTAGCTAATATGCTAAAAAGTTTGTGTTAGTAAGAAATGCAATATTCTTTTAAATTCCTCCTCAGTTTCTGATGAGGTGGACATGATAACCCTTAATACATATAGTGTTACTCATCCCTACAACAGGAAATACCTTTTCACTAACCTAATATGAAGTGCACGCTGCACTTGTGAGCATTTTTGGTGATCGTCTCCGTCCAGTCCTTTCTTCTTATTGCATTTAACCATAGTTGTCTTTGCTGGTATGGGATAAAGTCTAGGTTTTGAGCCATGACTCCTTCTATTCTGGCTCCCAATAACACAACAACACATTTTAAGACTCCTGTGTAGCCTCCAGCTCTGTGGTGCTGAGTCGTGTTTTGCCTCCAGCTAACAAACCAACGTCACTGTGACGTCAGCCCTAAAAGGGTCTATTGTCTACAGAGCCTTGTAGTCAGTTCTTCCTGCATTTTATCTTTTCCTTTCCTTAGTTTTTTTTTATTTTGTGTATTTGCACTTGTAATATCTCATATTGTCTTTTTGTTTCATTGTTGCCGTGTTGCAACAACAGTTTCCTCTTGAGAGTCAACAAGTCTGAACATAACAGAACAAAAGAATCACTTTTGCTGCGTACAATAAACATACAGGGATTTTTCTTGTTGACACAGATCCAAAAGCACAGAATCTTCTTCCACACTTTCACAGTAAAATTCGAGGAACATTCATTACACGTTTAATTGCTACAGTTCACACCAGCAGACACCAATGGGAAACAGAGAGGCAGTAATAATAAGTCATCAGTGTGAAAATTGAACTTAAAAACTGTAAGTGAAGCCCATAAAGATACATTCGCTAATGGTGTATCACATTGGCAAAGCCATGGACCAATTTTCTGGCTCTACTGAATCCTTCCTGTACGTGCTGGTAGCTTTGAAACACCTTCCTTTTCCCGTATGATTCTTCAAACACAGAGGAAACCCTTTGAACTCAAAGATGATCAACCAGCTTTCATCTTAAACGTGTGACTTCTCAGGAATGAAAAAAATTATTTGGATACCAAATCAGTGGTGAATTATTGGTGTTTGGGGTTCCCCCCTCAAAAAAGCATCTCCACCAAAAATAGTATAGACACCACTTCAGTTATTAAATTTCTGTTGATAAAACACAACAAAAGTTTGTGTTGTTGATTAAGTTGATTAGTAAGACGCAGCCTTTAAGATAATATAGTGAGAACAAAAGATAATTTATTGTTACAATACATTATTTTCCATATAGAAGTGTTGTATTTTCTGAATATATATACAACAAACCACCACCAATGCCTTATACTGTCCTTATACAAATTATGAATCGTGAAATAAGCACTTGATAAAATGGATGAAACTGCCTCTGCCTTCCATTAGAAAGCACGGAAACTAACAGACCTCCTAAATTCTAATTTAATAACTGGGCCTGCAGACGCCACATGTACAGATAAGCAGAATAACCTCTTGAAGGAACACTTCTTTAATTCATTATCACTTTCAGACACCAGCAATTTAAAATGCAAGATGCATTTTTGCTGAGCTATGAATGCAGGTTGAGAGAAATTATATATTCCTTTTCTTTGCCTTTGAGGTAGCTGGGAGACATCAGTCACCTTGCCAGAACTGTTCGACAGCCCCCATTCTTTGACTTTAATGAAATCCCAACTCAGAAACGAGCCAATTTCAATGCTCAGACAATAAAGCCTCCACTTCCTTATCCTCTGCCACATTCACACACGGTAGAGCAGGCATCTCCCTGCCTACACCCACATCCAGTAAATCCCCAAAATATCATCTTCAATTAAAAACAATGGGAGCCTAAGCTTTTGAGCGGATCATGACTATATTAACACATCAATAGTTCTCTCAATAGGAATTCTAAAGAAGCATGCAGTGACGTCTGGCCCGGTGACATCCAACCATAGCAACATATTATTTCAGTGAATATGTTATTAGAGATTAAGGTCAAAATCAGAGAGCTACAACAGTTGCAAATACTTACATACTCCTGAATACAAGGAGGAATTTTAATAATAATTTGTGTGTTTTCCATTTCCATAGCTGTTATTTTATCATGCCAATGTCAACAATAACCACTTAAAAGACTAAAATTATCCAGTCGGGTTTCAGACCTCTAAATCGCCGCCCACATCTCAAATTTATTTCGCAATCTAAACAAGTCTAGCATGGAGGTGGGATTAAGACAACAGTCTGATGGATACCGGATTTTTGAGGACATTACTCCTATTGAAAATGTAAAAAATGCAGCAACAATATATGAGCCGACTGCCATTTTTATAACATCAACACATAACATAAACAATCTTGCAATGCAGCAGAATAAAATGAGTGGGAAGAAAAAGGGAGATCAGTGTAGAAAAGGCAAATGAAAAAAAATAAAGTTTCACAAGTCACTTTCAAAAATAGAACAGATCTAATCACACTGCCTAAGCTTATAGAAAAGTTTCAAATCCTGCAGGAGAAATTGATAGGTTCAGTTTAATCTTTGTATTTCCAATGACAACATCTAAAACGTCTGTACCTGTTTTTCAACCAAACTGCCATTACTATGACTGCATATATTTTTAGCACAGCACAACAAATTGTATCATTGCTGTGACGTGAAAGCATTAAAGCCCTTTGTACAGCCTACAGGGGATTATTGATCACTTGCAGTATCATTTTTTTGAAACGCAAGCCCGGAGGGGGGAATAAGAGATTTACCGCATCAAACATTATTGTATCTGAAAAATAATGTGATCTGCTCTACAGAAATGGCCGAGAGCTCACGCGGACATCTATCCGAGGCACTCTAAACCTGCAAGCTATGGGCCACGGTATTGATGTGACAGAAACACTTACATGCTAAGCTATTGATCCGTTTCAATTGGATCAGCAATCATACATGAGCTGTGCTGTTCTATCACGCTGCACAACATCGTGTCCAGAGGTTCTTCAGGTGGGGAGAGTTTGTTACCCAGAGGCCACAGCTGGAGAAAAATTCAATCACAAGTTCAGAATGTAAACAGCGAACACAGCATCTAAAGGTGACCCTGTAGTCTATCATAAACACAGCTTTCGAGCCCCAGGATTAGTCCGTCTTCCTTACAGTGAAACCCGCAGCCTCAGAAACACCAATCGTATCACCCCCTGGCCCTTCAGATAACAGCTATTACACAGAAATCGCAGAGGACTCTGGGATGGTATTGAGAAGATGGGGTGACAAAGGTTGTGGGGAACACGTTTCTAATAAGTGCAGCCTGATTCTCCAGTGCAGTGACGAGCTCTGGTCATCTCTCGATATAGTTCTGTTTGACCACGGAAGGTGAGTAAACAGGTGTAGTATACACAGACGGCTCCATGACGGACAAAGGCTCACACCTCGGCGCAGACACAGAGCAGTGGAGCAAAATGAGGAAATAAAATCCAAAAAGGCCACTCATGAAATGTTTGAACAGAGATTACCGGTGGTTTAAAGGGACACGCTGCCTTAGACATCACAGTCCATGCAAAGCTGAGCCAAAATTGAACCTGGAGCTGGAACTTTAACACAAGGTGTGTCTGTAGAGTCAAAATTCATGGCACAAATGGAGAGCATAAATTGTCCTCATAAACATGTCAGGGTGGATCTCTGTTACCTAATGGTCACACAGCAATCACAAACATTTTAAAAAGCCTCCCTTTTTAATGAGGCGGGGCCAAACTAGACTCTAGAGAGTTGTTTTCCCCAACAGATACTATGACAGCACCTCATTCAGACCAGATAACTGCCATGAAAACAAACAGATAACTAACGAAAACCATACGCAGAGTCGAAATACACACAGTGTTGGAGGTAGGAAAAGTGTGGCAACACTTCCTACAGATAGGCCCGTCACAAATATTACATCACGGACTTATCAAGGTCAGCAAAAATAATTGAGGCCATGTCGGTATATTGTATGATATCGCCCTATAATTTATGTTTGTTTTCATAAAAATGTCACCAACATGATGCCAGAGTCAACACCATTATAAGATTTGGCCGCGGCACCAAAATGAATGAATAGAAAAATATTGTGCTGAGATACATTTGCTGTCAATTCAGGTCACACTGCAGCCAGAGATTCTAATTTTTACATTTCAATTCCAATGTCCGAATACTTTCAAGAATTAAATGTTAATTGCTCTCTGAAAGGGTTTACTTGTATTATTATGCTGTTATATTATCTATTATCAGTTACATAAAATGGTCTTAAAATGACAATAATATTGTTTATCGCAGTTATTTCTGTGACAATATATCGTCCCACAAAATAAGTTATTGTGACCGGCCTACGTACAGAAAACAGCCCAAGTTTAACAGATGCAATCTTTGCCCCGTTGCAACAGCAGGGCCCAAGATTAAGGCTTGTCCACTTGTCCAGGACAAGTGGATTTTTTGGAGGGCAAATGGGAAGAGAAATTAACTTGTCCCACCAGACAAGTTAAAGGAGCAGTGTGTTTGATTTAGGGTGATTAAGTACCAGTGCAAGTGCAGTGGAGACTGCAGATGCAACCAGCTGAAAACTGCTTTGATTAGGATTCCTTCAAGGTTCATTTTTAGAGGGTTTTTTTTTTTATCAGGAGCTGAATTATCCAGAACAAATGGACCAGGTGATTAAAGTGCATTATAAAGCATTTTCACCTTACTGATCATTGTTTGTCTGAAACTGTTTGGCTCATCTGAGACAGGCCATTTGCCCAGCATCTGCTCATGTGGGCTCACTTTTTTCTCTGATATTTTAAGATTCAGACATTCAGAAAGTTTTAACAGTGATCTGAATTATCCTTTTAAAAATTAGCAGATCAGATGATTTAAAATGGTGAGAACACTGAATAAAGCAGTCTCATGTTAAAAAAAAGTGTTTTTCTGACGCTCTTGTCATGGAGGGGCTCCTAACTACAGTGGCCGATTCAGAAACACAAATGGCCCTATCCAGAGCCAGTCTTTGGTTTGTCCGTTCTGGGCTACTGTAGAAACATGGTGGTGCAACATGATGGACTCCATGGACAAGGATCTGCTCCCTATGTAGATACAAATAGCTCATTATAAAAACGTCTCTTCATGTTTTGTGCCAAAATGAGTACATTCAGAATATTGATAATACATTTTCTCCCAAGACTCCCAAGCCAACTCAGAATGCCTTGACTGACCAATCTGGAGTCAGTGTTCAGCAGAGTATAAAAGGCATTTAAAACATTTTACCTCAGAAGAACATAGGCGGCAATGTTCCTTAAGGCTCAGCATGGCCAAGTGCCAAGGAAAGCACTGAGAAAAACTTACATTACCACTGCACCATACAAGTCAAAAAAAGAACAGCTGGAGAGATTAATTCGACTGGGAGCTACAACAAAAAGGACGGGATAATGATCTGTGGCGCCTGCCAGGGGGCAACCCAATTAGTCTGACAAGTAAGTGACATTAGCTAGCTAGTGTTAGCAGCTGTGTAATTCACCTGATAATGAAACATTAGCTGAGCACCATTTTAGGATTGGCTAAAATACAAACATAGGTAACTGGAGGGGGCGGAGAGCCAACTGAGAGACGGTGAACGTGTGATTACTGACAGTGGCAGCAATCGGCACGTGTCATATAGCTGCTGAGCTGAGCGGTACCAAAGTGGCATTCTGTCGACGCCTCTCTCGATTTACTGTCAGCTAGGAGAGAAGTGTACAAGGCACATTTGCAAGAAAATAAAACAGACGATTTGGGTTTCATTATTGTAGCCATGTGCTATAAAAGTAATTGAAATGGATGAAAAACAACAAAGTAGAACAAGGTTGCTCACTGAACATCCTAGAGCAAAATTAAGGCTGCTGACCTGTCAAACATGCACACTTCTCTCCTAGCTGACAGCGAGTTGAGGAAGGCATCTTTCAAGGAAATGAAAAAAGTAAATTACTGTCATTTTTACCCAGACAAGTGACTTTTGTGCCTGGACAAGTGAAAGGAAATTTACTTGCCTCAAAATGTTCATGTCGAGCCTTGAACACAGAGAGGCATTTTTACTGTCCAGGAAAAAGAAGCGACCCTTTTTCAGGATGTCTTTTTGAAACCACTTCATAATCATATGCAACTTCTTTTTCTGGTGTTTAAACACTGGAAAGGGAGAAAACTCTTCATGAAAACAATCAGATCTAATTTTACCACAGCTACAGTCTCAAAGGGGTTTAAATACTACTTGAAACCGACAATTTGCAGTCCCAATAAAACAAGTTTACATGTAGATTGAGCCTTGTTTCCTTTCAATGCAATTTAACAGCTACTTAATACTAATACTAAAATGGCAAAAAAAAAAAAAAGTAATGAGTATCAAAGTGAGTCTGTAGCAGCTGTCTGCCTCTTCCTTTAAACATCATCCTGATAAAACTGTGCCTTTGATAATTCTCTGTGTTTAAATTCAGCATTTTAGTTTCAGTTTTGATCCACCAAAAGCTCATGAAGCTATCAAAAACGTGCCTCATCACAAACTTGGAAACCTCCTGCTGTGTTACTTACACCTACTCATTCCCGGGGGGAGGAGGGGTTCAGTCACGGAGTTGACTTACTGTGACACCACTGTTGTTTACGGCTAATAAATAGAAGAGCTCGCACCGGATGCTAGTAAATAAATAACCGTGCCATAATGTGGCAGAAAAGGTGAATAAATATTAGATATGAAAAGTCTGTCTGTGTATAAAGCAGCTCCATTCCCACCAAAGCAGCCCAGGCACAAAATGTATGCAGCCATGGCAGAGTAAGGAACTGGGATTAAAGCTTGTCGTACAAGGCGAATGTTCCCGCATAAAAAGCAAATGGCTTTAGTACACTTAATGTGATTTAAATTATTACACATATTTCCACAGAAGAATCACAACTAAAATCAGCCTCGTCCTCATGTTAAGCTAGTGCAGAGAGAGTTTCCACCACATTTGGAGGTTGTCGTTCCCCTGTGTTCTTCAACTGCCACAGACCAGGAACATGGTGTTAAAGCAGTTCTGTGTCTCAGAAAAGCTTTTTGTGCTCGAGTTTCAATCCATTTTACCCTCTAAAATGTGTCCTGGGAGCAGGAGAAAATGAGTTAGAGTCTGTGCGGTGTCTTGCTTTTCTGAGCGTGGCCATTACAGAAGATCCGCAGAGACGGAGCGAGTAAAGTTAAACAAACCGAGAGGTCCGTCTTGGCTGTTTTGTGCGAGATTATTGTTTCACCTCTTGATCCTTTCTATTTTTATTGCTTTGCGTTCTTTTGCTTGTTTTCCCATGCCTTGTATGTGCTTACCTTTGCTTAGCGCTCTTATCTTTTATTCTCTTTACTGTTTCTCCATCTGTTTTTCCATCTCTTTTCCAGACGTCTGCCATCCTCCCTTACTCTCATCTCAGCTCAAGTCTCCTGTTTCTATTTTGGTTTATCTGATGAGCTAGTGAAGTGGTATAGTGTACAGAAAATGGAAAATAAATTTTCATTTGGTGGGCTATATTTGTCCGTATAAAGACATCAGCAGAGGCCTGTAACTTGCCATCTGTTGTCTGCATGAATGACTTACCACAGATGGGCAACAGCTCTGACTGAGCTCAACGTGGACCTATAAAACACGTATGTCCATTCAGTGGTTTAAGCCTTGAGAGTAAAGTAGGCTCAATGACACACTTTGCAGCTACAACTTGCTTCTTTAGTCAACAGATACTGTTGATTCTGATATTTGGCAAGTGCATGCAGCCCTGTTCGTTGTGCTGGGATTCAAATGCTTTTTTCCTCCTGTGTGTGTGTCTCTGCAAAGTGCTGATAAGTCCCAGAAAGACTCATATTACACCCTTCTTTCTCTCTTCCTCTCTCGTGATCATACCCTGGGGCTTCTAGTTATTGCTAGTGTGTGTGTGTGTGTGTGTGTGTGTGTGTGTGTTTGTATGTGAGAATGCCTGTGTGTGTCTGAAAAGAGGCAGACACAGAGAGAAAACAAAGAGAAGGATAGAAAGTACAAGTCTGATTGGAAATGTGAGAAAAAGCACTAAGGCAAATGGAAGAGAGGAGGAGGGAGCGTTTGTTATTAGTCTGCTCTGCGGTGGTTCGAGGCAGGTGTCTCCGTCTCTGCTCGCATTATTTACTCAGCAGGCTGAGAGAGAGCGGTAAAACCTGCAGGTAGCCGACTCTAAAGCAACACAGTTTATCAAAGATTGTAAATAAGAGCCTGATAAATATGTACTCGGTCATGTCCCTTGTCTCATGCTGAGGATGTATGTGACGGAAATGATAAACTGCAATCTGCATTAGCTGCTGCCTACGAGCAGTGGCAAGGGGAAGATACGAGCAATCATAAACGTCTGAGAGTCAGGTCCTAAAATGGGTTTGAAACTGATGATAGCAGGATGGTGCAACCAAATATGTAGTCGTACAAACACACCACAACACACACTTTCAATTTCATTTCTCAGCTGAATTCACACACATTCCTCCCCTGTGATTTAACTTCCTGCAGCATTCCTGCCCAGCGTTGATCAATGGCCATCAAGGCTGAATCCAAACCTACCAAACACACAGCGCCAGATAGATGGTTTTCACTGACCAGACATTGATTAGAGGTGAAAATCCAGGCCTGATCCAGACCTGGTCAATATGTGGTTTTAGCCTGAAGGCCACAATAGCACAGTGTTCAATATAGCTGAAAACCTTTAACCCTGTATCCCCTTCTTTACAGCTGTTTATAAAACATATATGACCTCCTCCCTTAGACATTCACTTTACTCCTTCACTTCTTGATTAAAAAAAATCCTAACAGCTGAAATACATGAGGCGCGGACGTGACATGTAACATAAGAGAGGTGGAGTTAGATTTTTTACCTACTTCACAAACTCCATCTTTGTAGCTGTGGCTGCTGCCAGCTTCACTGTGTACACAATACATTTTGCCAAGTGACAATGCAGTTGCATATGCAGGGTTTGGAAGCAAATGCTATATCTACTAAGTACAGACTTAATTAACTGGATCGTTTTAACAACAGGATGTATTGATTTGATTGATTTATTTTAATGTGAAATGTATAAACACCCACGAGGTTGCTCTGCTGTGTTGCTTTGCCTCTGGTGCAATAATGTATTCATTTTATTCCTCTTTTAAACAGATTGTGCTGATTTTTTTTTTTTTTTTACATAGTTCTATGTAGGTTTCCCCTGTTGAAGGGCCGCAGAGCCACGCCACAGGGAAAAAACAGGACCAGTAGCATAAAGATAGAGAAGAGTAGTTGTATATATTTACGTGAATTTCAGCTGGAAGAGGTGCATCTTGACTACATCTGCTCTTTGCCTTACATGTACAATCACAAAACAATTTAGGGGGCTTTCACACCTGTTACAGTCCTGGAGGATTATTAATGTGCTCCTCCTCCTATACCACCTTAATATGCATATTAGGCGCATTCAATGCATCAAAACATTTTTTTCTAGTTGGAGCTGCAGCTCGTTTTTCAAACTGTATGGTTTGACTCAAATGAACAATGACAGCAATACAGTCCACGATGAGCAGCGCTAAAATCAACCTGCGTAGTTGTCCGTTTATTGCGACAACAGAAAGTGTCACATTTATCTTGCAAGTGTACTCTTCTTCAACATTTTGTTTACTTCCTAGATTTTTCCTGCATGGAAATTCTGACCAATCAAGAGCAGCTTTCTCGCGCAAGGCATTTTATCTGGTCTGCTTGTAAATGCTGCCACGAGAACACGACCCAACTCCAGGCAATTATGCAACTTTGAAACAAAATTTGTCCCTGATTCGGACCAAAGCAAGACAACTCCAGGTCTGAAAACACCTGTAGAGTTAATCAGCAGAGTCAAACGAAGTTACTAGGGGGTCCCAGGCCAAAAATTGTGGGCCCCAATTGATGACCACAGTAGAAAGTGCTGCTATACCCTGTTATAGTTATTCAACCCGCTACAATTAACATAATGTAAACATGTTTGAATAAAAACTGAAAATACAAGCATAAATCTGGAGCATAATACCATTCTCATATCTGTTCATAAGTATAAGGCTACAGGCAGCTGATAGCTAGCTTAGCTTAGCATAAAGACTGGTAACAGGGAAACGACTTTGTCTGAATGACACAAAATCCACCTACCAGCACCTCCAAAGCTCACTAATTAATGCATTATATCTCATGTGTTTAATCTGCTGCTTTACACAATGTTATGTGCTGGACTATTTCTTGGCCGGGAGGAGTTGCTAAGCAACCAGCAAGCCAAGGAATAGTTTGCACATGCTGTAAAACAGCAGATTTGACCTGTTTGTTGTATGTAGTCAGGCCATATCATGTGTTAATTAAATTCCTCCCACTAACGATGCTTGCAGTATTTCATCCTACAGTTGACATCACACATCAGCTACGGTGTAGCCCACAGACGCTACATGCATAGAGTCCTTATCCACACCGAGACTCCTGCAGCACCATACATCCCCTTTAACAGTCAGCAGCAGTGTCCTAATGGGCTAAATGGTACAAAAGGATGCATACTGGCAACATCTGAAGCCCATAACTCCTGGCTGCAGCTGCTCCTTTTCTCCTCTCCTCCCCTCACTGTCAAGATTCCCATCAGGCCCTCTTTGGTGGAGAGGGCAAATGAAGTTAGCATTGATCCCACCCCTGTGAAAAACATTGACAAAGACCTAAGACAAGCCCATCCTGGTCCCCTTGTCCCAGTACAAAGTCATCCCTTGCCTATTTTTCCCAAAGTGTCCATGAGGAGGAAAACTGAGCGGCACAATTATTCAAGTTACTGACTAATCTTAGATTTTTTTCCCCCTATAAGCAAAGGTATCCACTCTAGGACAAAAGACAGAGAAAGGAAGAAGAAAGACAGAGACAGGGAGAGGGAGAGCAGGGGGGTTGAACTCAAAAGGAAGCATGGATATCAAGGGAAACCGGAGGAGAGCACAGAGGATAGAGTAATAGAAAGAGGACAAAAGAGGAAATAAGAGAGGCAGAGCAGTGAAAGGGAGAAACAGAAAACCTCTGGGGTCCTGGCTGCTTTGACTGTGATGGTGTGTTCATCCCGTTAGCATCCAGCATTACGACCTAAAATGTGCTAGAAGAGGATGAGGCAGCGCTTCACTTCCCTGCTCTTCACCTTGTTTATATATATTTTTTTTTTTTGCATATCCAGGGTTCTTCTATCAGCCCTCAATTTCTTTTTCTTCATCAGTTTTCGTTTTTGTAATGCCGATATAAGCAGGGACAGAGGAGAGAGAAGACTGCAAAGGCAACAGGGTGATACTTATAAAACTTGCACAAAGGTTACCAAAAAACACACAAATGCAAGGTGTTTTTTCACCAGAGGAGTCCTTGAAGACATAATGAACTCGGCTTCATCATCAACCGTTTTTGTATGTAACCATGCAGACAACTCTACACTGAAACATCCATCAGTAAAGTCGTCTAAAAGTGGATTTAAAACAAAGTAAAATTGGTGGGTTGTTCTTTAAAAGGGAAAAGGAGGGTAGTAGAAAAGTGGAATGACCGCGTGAAGCCGTGGTAAAAACAGTATCTGGAGCCACCAATTGTACTACAAAAAGCTGACTATTAAGGAAAAGCACTAAGCAACAGAAACTGTGAGGTTAAAGCTGATATAGAAATGTGTGGTGGAGTATGGAGATGAGGAGGGAAAAAAAAGCATGCTGAGAAAACACATTTGTTTCAAACTGTATCATTTTAGCTCAATTAGCATGCAGTACAGCTCCATTATGGAGTTGAGCACACATACATAGGTAATATATACAGTATGCACACACACAGACTCATCCCAGATCACACTATCACATGAGTGCCCAATTCCATTTTATGACTACAGTGCTAATTTCCCTAATGCATGAGCAAACGCTCCGGTAAACTGGCAGATATCGAGTCCAATCGGATTACAAACACCTGGATGGAGACAGTAGCTGAAAATATAAAAAAATAACTAAAATAAACTAGGAGCTATTTCAGAGTGCCATCGCTGGTGAAGCTGCCCTGTAAACTGTGCCAGGTGCAAAATCAATATCGCACAAATAAAAACAAACCGCCTGAACAGACCGATAAAAGCCAGCGCTGTAACTTCTCCAGAAAATAAAAAGATGGCTCCTTAAGATGACAGAGTTTGATTTAGCAGCAATTTAATGGGACAACATTAAAGATGTCGGAAAGAGTTATACGACCAAATACTGTATGTATGTACGGGGACGCCTCGCACCGTCAGGGAGGGTGTCTCACCTGTCCACTTCCTGGGCACTCTGGATAATTTAGGGGAGGGAGGAGCAAAATCGAGGGGGAGGCAAAATTAAATTGTGCCTCAGGGACCTCAGTCTGTTAAAGAGTAGAGAAAGTCAGTGAAAGGCATATTTAATGGACTAAAGGCATATTTAATAGGCTGCGGTGTATAGACACAGAGGCTGGCACTGCAAAGAAAAATATTATGAAAAAAGACAGGACTGTGCTCCCTTAAGTATCTTTGTACTTCCTGTAATTAATCACTGGAAAAAATACATCTTAGAAAACAATCCATTACAGATAAACCAACTAGCCAAAACATAAAACCAGTAGACGGTGAAGTGAGTAACACTGAGCGTTTTGTTACAATGCCATGTCCTGTTGGAAGACCTTTGGTCATGGCATACAAAAGCTCAAGGTGTCGACCTGGCCTCCAAATCCCCCACACCCCAATCTGATTGAGCCTCCTGGGACGTCCTGGTGCCCCACCTCACAACTGACAGGTCTCAAATGCTCCGAAGCCAACGGCCCTGGTGCCAGACACCACAGGACACCTTCCAGAGGTCATGTGTCCAAGCCTTGACATGTCAAAGACAAGTACCGATCTAGGGAGACCCCACTGTGGATTAGAGGTACCTCTGAGGTACCAGCACGTCCCATGGATGCTCGATCAGACTTGGATCTGGGGACTCTGGAGGCCAGGTCGATGCCTTTAGCTTTTTGACACATTCCTAGGGCCATTCCTGAGCAGTTTCTGCAGTGTAGCATGGTGCATCTTCCTGATGGGGGGCCACTGACATCGGGGAGATGCTGCTGCCATGAGGACAGCTACTTGATTTGCAGAGGTGTTCAGGTGTGTCGAGCATATCAAGTGGCATCCTCATGAATTTCTGGACGAAAAGTTCCCCAAGAGAACAATGCATTGTACCAAGATGGTCAACGTTACTCACTTCACCCGACAGTGGTTCTTTTTTTTGGCTGATCGCTGTACATATATTTTACAGTTCCTGCCTACAGGTGGTGTAGAGATTACAACAAATAAATAGTGAGTTAAATTCTGCATATCGACATGTGCACAGTAAAGGCAGCAGTCAAGGTATCAGAAGGGGAAGTGTTTAAACACACCTACATCATGAGACTATAGGCAAGGCCTACTCAACTGGCAGCCTGCGGGCCACATCTAGCCCAGAGGCAACAAGTGAGCCATCTTGCTTCGTACTTTGTTGAGTTATACATGTGTAGTACCGATTGGAAAAGGATGAAAGGATCGGTATAACGACATCACCGATCATATCCTTCACAAATCAGACTTTTCTCCAAGTGGCAACAACTGGAGCTGAAAAATGAAGCCAATGCAGAGGTGCCAAAAACTGCAGTTCCTCTAATGGTCACTTGGGGCTTGCTCTAGAACCAAGTCAATCACCCTGGATCCCCAAACTGTTTTCGTCACTATAGCTCATTCCCCCCTTCATGACAGCTGTATGGGGGTGAATTTATAAATCACTCACTAGTTTAAATGTAATTAAGGCTTTAAGTCACACATATTTAAGGGCTGGGTGCTTGAGTTAGGGGGCAGGGAGGGAGGAAGACACAGTAGAGAGAGACAGAGTGTGTTATTGGTCTGGTTGATGCTACTTGTTATGATTTCGTACATTGCTTAGGGCTGTACGTGACTCAGGACTATGTCAGTCTAATCAGATTTGGCTGTTCAATACAAATATTAGATCATTTGGGTTTTTTTTCCATATACAGTTTGAACAATTTGAACAGGCTCAGCAGGACGTTCAGTGTGACAGCAGCATTCACATAATGTAGTTAACAAGCTCACTGCGCTAACGACTGATCGGAAATGTTCGCCTAAACAAGATATCAAACAGAGGCCACAGACTGTGTCGTATTAAGTATCTGTGAGCTGTAAATTCACCACTTCTAAGCAGAGGAGAGAAGATAATGTTATCTCAGAGCCTTATGTTGCAGAGTCACTCTTCCTCAATGCAGCCTGCACCAAGAGTAGCATAAAAGTCAAGAGTGCTCACTCTGCAGCAAAATATGGGGACCGAAACATCCCCAGAAGTACACTGCACAGCACACTGACAAACCACAGTTGCTGCTGTGTTGAAGCAATCTCAGTTGACTGAGTGGTCTCCGAGTGACAATGTGAATCTCCTACCCACAGGGGGCAGCCCTACCATTAATAGCTCTTTTTAATTCTGCTTCTTGACTTTGTGAATTAACCAAAACTGTTTTTATTACAAACATGAAACAACAAACATTGTTTTTTGCTACTAAAAGCAAAAAAAAAAAAAAGGTTGCAGAAAATGCCCAGCCCATCGTCATCTCCTGTGTTTAAAATCTAGCACCACTGAATTTGTAATCAAATCGCCCTACTATAGGCTAAACAGAGGCTACTCACTGTGGGGCTTGGAGGGTAAGTGTGTTTGTATGGCCAATGTAATGGCATTTTCAAGGCCCATAAATACACACACTCACACACACACAAAGTACTTTACTTTCATCCTGAGGCTGATTAACAAACACCCCAGGCAGAGACCAGCGGTCCCTACAGCCCCATAAAAGCAGCAAAATAAGTACCTGCATCCACAGCACAATTCATCTTTACTGCTTAAGGTGGTCACAGCTCTGGCCTCCTGCACCCGTCCAACCAATCCTGGCCTCAGTGCCATGACTTACAGCCCTATGACTGATGAGTGTGTACGTGCACACATGTGAGTTTTAGGAGTGTGTGTGCTCTTTATGGTTGATGGGAGACTACAGGCAGAGGGTTTCTTAAGGCATAAAAAGGACCCCTATCACAGCGGGGTCACCAAAGCCACTTTACATGGCCTGGAGGAGGAACATAAACTGACAAGCAGTGGAAAAGCCCGAGTGGCTTTACTGGTCGTAAAAAGGAGGAGAAAAAAACAATCCTCCGTGAAGGGCAAAAGTTAAACTGAGAGTGGTGGAGAGAAGCTTTGTGAGTCTACACTACAGACACATAAGATAAGAATCAATGTCCGTATGTAAATCCATGTTGATTTTGGGTGTGAATGAAAACAAGATGTCCTGCCATATTAAGTTAAAAATGTTTGTGTCATTGATTTATCACACAAAAGCTTAAAGGCTGCTACTGGTGTACAGCATTAATTCAGACTGTATGCAGACACTGGTTATCACTCGTATAAATATTATGAGAGGATTATATCTTGTAATATCATTGACTTTGAAACAATGTTCTGTAGTCGATCTCCTAACTAGTCTAAAAAGAGTCGAATAAAGACAGCACATTAACGAGAGAAAGAAAAGTGATTAAAATGAAACTGTAGAGAAGCAGAAAACAATCAGAAAACACTCTTGTCGCCAAAGCAGTGGTGATCTGCTCATGTTCCTTAATCTGCCTTTTCAAGTCGGCATGTCTCCTTCCCAAATTCCATGACAACGACACAGTTGGGCAACAATAAACTCTACAAAGAACAATACTGTAAATCTGTGTCAGTGTCTCACTGCTTGTTAGTTGGGTCTCAAACAAAGATATTGGTTTTTAATCCTTTAATTTGTCTAATTTGCTTTATATGCATGGTTTTTCAGACACAGGAGAAACACAAGTAGGAAAACAATGGAATATTTTGTTGCTGAATTTAGTCACTTGGGCTCCTTCGTTCCCTGGACAGTTTTGCTGTAAAAGTCGTAACCTGACATCCAGACCTTTTAGGATTGCTTATTTTACTGGACAATATATTCTCCCTGAAATAACTGCATCATTTTGAGATACTGATAATATAGTAGCATAATAATGCAAGTAACTTTTAATTCTTCAGACACTGGAATTGAGAATATGAAAAATCCAATATATACATTTTTTAAAGTAATGAATACCTATTAATATATACAATAAAGTATATATAAAATTATAGTACCTGTACAGAAGTAGCCCAAACTAATTTTGAGGCTTGAAAATGTGGGCACAAAACCGAAACCAAGTGATGCCTCTTGCAACTAATAGACAGGCTTAGCGACGCTCCAGAACACCGCAGTTACCTCCATAATCCAGCTGTGTGTTGTCATGGAGGGACGGCCTGAGAGCCCGGTGGTTTGCTGGTGGATTTATGTGTGGAGGATGAAGTTTTTGGAGGCTTAAACTACAAACCATTGATTTTTTGCCGGTCTAGCCTGTTGCTAGGTGTCAGCAAGCTAACGTCAGGGCTGTGCATCTTTCACTTTAAAAGTGTAGTTGCAGCTATAGGTGAGCTATGCCATGTCATCTTTTAGGTGTTGTTTAACGGGCATACTGTACACTGTCCAATTTGAGCCCGTTTCTAATTTTTGAGCTGCAGGACTCATTTTAGAGTCAGACCAAATTCTGGCTTCGTCGGGCATCGTTTGCTGTGCAGTGAATGGGGGAATGAAAACCGATCACAGACGGATAGAAATTTTGGCTGTGCGTCGTCAGGCTCTGGCACAGTTGAGGCAGAGTTATAAGTTGATTCCCTAAGGCCAGTCCTTATTTTCTTACTCAGTCAATTGTGCAGTGTATAAGCAGCTAATGTGTAACTTGCTAACTGTGTGTGTGTGTGTGTGTGTGTTTGTTGACAACTGTCAATAGCCAGAATGGTCCACAAGGGCCGATGAACCGTTTTATTGTCTACTTTACACGTACAGTGAGAGCACTCAGGTCGTGGTCTGACAATCGGTCCGTACAGTGTGATCACATAAATCATGAGCTCGGCTTTACATCGCAGACGATGTACGCGCACAGTGGGAGGTGGAAGTGCGGCAACATTTCTTAAACAGGCTCAAATCATACAGTGTACACCCAGCTGTATTGTTCTTCAGACTCAAGCAAATAGGCCGGAGTGAAGAGAGAAAAACAATAGTGAGGATCGCTGTGCCCGATTGACGGTCAATAAAACCCTGCTGTTTGTTGGGGACACTGTCTTCTTTAAACAAACACACAATATCAAGGCCAGCAAAACGATCAAGATCATGTCCATATATCATATATTAAGTTGTAAAAACATAATTAGCGTGACAGGCCTACTGTAATCATCCTCCCTCCTAACAACTTCTGATCCCCAATGTCTTATGTAATGTCTACAAATTCTACAGGAGTTTTGCTTTCCTCCAATCCCTGGAAACACTCCCCTTCCCCCTTTTGGCCCAGACCACATCAGCCTCAGATGACCCAGCCTTGTGAAGTCAATGGAGGGAACATCAGAGAACATCACGCCTGTCTGAGCAATAAGCCCACACACGCCTGCTGCTGCTACCCTTTACTCATATGGCAGGACATGGAGGCAATGACTGACATGGATGATACTCAAATATGCGCAAAGTATCATCAGTCATGCAACATACGCTCGCAGTGCACGTCAACGTGTGACAATATCTGTCAGTTATTCAATCCAAGGGCCAGCAGAAAATGATATTTCTTCCGCGCTGCTGCTCCACTTTGATCTCTTTGCTAACACTGTAGTTTTTGGATACGGCCACTTTCTTTGCACAAAGTGAAAGGGCTGTAGATCCTATTGATTCTGCTCCTCCATCCATCTCCAACTTAAATGCATTAGCTCCATCTGTTATTCCACTCATGCCCCCATCGTGACAGTGCTCTATGAATAAATATGCAGTAATGTAATGTAAATGTAAAT
>JAPZEB010000025.1:7794863-7806046 GCA_029783705.1 Chaetodon striatus | reverse complement strand
AACACACACACATACACACACCACAGCAGGAAACACTGAGAAAACCATCTGAACCATCAGACATCCATTTAGTTTCACAGTGTTACGTCTGCAGAGGATGAGGTCAGCAGTCTGCTTTGGCTTATTAACACACACCAATCTAGACCGAGAGTCCATTCATCAAGGAGCCTTCCTGTTGTATAATCAACCTCTCAGGTCCGGAGCTCAAAGTCAAGACAACACACACCACGACCCCTGTCGTCTTTGATGGATGATAGTGAGTGATTTATGGACCCCGAGTTCAGCCTGGTTTAACAGCATGTTGACATCAGTCTTGTCACTTTGGGAGAACTTTCACACTGGTTTAAGTTCTCCTAAACGCCACCAAATACAAGTATCAGACACAGAGACTTGGCTCTAAGTGCACATTATTTTCTGTGCAGAAACACACTTGTAAGTTTTAAACTAAATTTAAAGGATTACAGTAACACAGCCAGCCAAATTTAATAGCTAATAAAATTAATCAGAGTACAAAACAGAGTCAAGTGAACCAATAGTTTAAATTCTGAATTTAGTCTTTTAAGGTCTCATAAAATTAAAATACAAGTCTCACAAAATTTACTTTCTACTGTGAACACAACCTATAAAACAAAGGTGGCTAAACACTTGACCCAAAGTCCAGCCGCACTGGCAGAGTAGTTTCTCTTTTGGCAACTAGCTATAGGGTTTCTCCATACACACATGCTGGCTTGGCTTGACTCAGTCTGATTCTGTACATAAGCCCAGTATGACAGGGGTTTGTGTCTCCATTACAACAGGGCTACCTGCCTGAAGGTGTGTCTGTAACTGATGACGGCTTGTCTTTAAGTCTGTGATGTTAAAAAGCAGTGGGGTGATCCAGGGCTCAACTCCCCCGTTATTTTGCTGCAAGTGTTTTTCTATCACACACTGTAGCACGGCAGGTAAAACAGGTTTACCTGTCGGAGGTGAGCTGTTTGCAGAGATGCAGTAAGAGCCTGTTGTCTGCAGCTCTTCATCAACATCTCACTGTGGCTGTTTCTGCTTTTACTCTTCCTCCATGCAATATCAGGAGACCTGTTTTTATTGACTAAAAGTAGCTAACAAAGCTCCACTAATTTGCCTATAAACACATTTAATTTCCCGTAAATTCTTCACAATAACAGTAAAGTAACAAAATCAGAAAATGTTGAGTTTTCATCAGCAGTAACTTAACATGACTCTTTTACAGCTGAAAGCGAACATGAAACAGTAAAATAAAACAGAAATCTGAAAGTACAAACAGGGACACGGGAGAGAAATTAAACTTTAAACCACTAAGATTCTGCTGTTGTACCTGAATTACGTCAGTCAAATCAGATTTGGCTATTTAATACAAATATTAGTTAGTAGTTTTAAGTTTAAACAGGGCTCAGTGGGACATTCAGGGCAAGAGCGGCATTAATTTAATATAGTAAACAAGCTAAGGCGCTAACAACAGGTCGGAAATGTGCAACATCATTTTTGTCAACACTAGATATCAAACAAAAGCCAGAGACTGTGTCCTATTAAGTATGTGTGAGCTGTAAATTTACTACGTCCAAGCAGAAGAAATAAATACAATGTTTTCTCAGAGCCTTATAGTGCAGAGTCTCTCTTGCTCTATGCCACGACCTGCGTATCCACATCCATCCCCGTACCAAAGAGTAGCATGACAGTCAAGAGTGCTCACTCTGCAGCAAAATCTGCGGACCAGAATGTCCCCAGAAGTACACTGCACAGCACACTGACTGACAAAACAACTGCTCGACTTGAAGCGATCTCAGTTGACTGAGGGGTCTCCGACTGACGCTGTGAATCTCCGACCTTCAAGGGGCAGCCCATTAGATTCCATTAGAAGCTACAAAATACTGATACCTGAACAACTAGAGACCTTTAAAGCCATCTTCCTCTTTGGTTTCCTGTACAGACATCAGTGAAGTGTCCCAGCACATGCTTGTTTGAGTGGGAGAAGGTCAGGTGTTTACTGCGGTCAGTTAAGACATCTACACAACCCACTTTGAGGCTATTGGACACACTTTTGGTTCAGCTCCAGAGATGGTCAATCTTGAGCACAGCGCCACATGTCTCAGCATGTTTAAACCGACGGTGGAGATGCAGATCAGCATTGCATGGTGTGACTGCGCGGGAAAAAGTGCCAAAGGAAAAGCCCCACTTCCTCACTGAAATCACATCTCCCCACAAGTTTGGGGAAGTTTTACGCAATCCTTCCCTCTTACATTTTTTTTTTTGTGGATCCTTTTTTCACTGTACTACTTATCAAAAGTGCCATCCCATATCTGGAGTAAGGCTCTCTGTATGCAATGGGTTTTGCAGAAAACAGCTTAATGATGGTGGGGACCAGTGTTTACACTGCATCCATAGTGACAAACCACACTGCATGACACACTTACCTCTGAAAAAAAAGTTACTGGGTGATCTCTGTAACAGCTGACAACGATTGCTACCTACCACCTGTCTTAATGCATATAAAAATGGCTGCTAAAGGCTGCCTCTAAGACTTTTCACACACTGTTTTCTGTTCTATCTTAAAGCAGATGCGAGTCATGTGTTGAAACGAATCTTTACCTCTAACAAGAAATCCCCTCACATCACTCTGTAGTAATGCACCGCTTCTTTAATCAGCTCACTAATAAAACACAATCTTATTACCCTATAACAACAGTCCTTCCCATAAATGTTTTACTGTCCGACTGTGTTGTTGTGAGGTTTGCAAACACCTGGTTATAGCAGACATTTTTTCTGTATTTGTCATGTCTGCTTCTGAGTTGCAAGGAAAGAAAGGAAATAATTATTTTGTAAGTAAACAACAGCAGCTGAAACTGAGGACACTGCCATCTGGTGGTCTGGAGTGCCGGCCCACTCCCGCTACGCCGCAGGGTTCCTCCAGCATGACATCACACGTCAATGTGACGGAAATCTGCGCGGATGGAAAGCGGATTGCCACCCATAGGCCGCTTTATTCCCTCCATTAAGTCTGGATAATCCCAGATGCTTAGCTCACTGCCATCGCCTCTCCTTTGGCCCCCCGAAATCTTCCCCTGCAAATTAATCAGTTCATAATCTCCACCCTGCATCTAAACACTCGATCGAGGCAGAGGCGAGCTACAGTACCGGCACCGCATGCGGCGTGAGGACAGAACCCTGATTCCAGATGATGTTTGTTTGTTCAGACAACGCTCACACACATAAACATGAGCACAACATCCCAAAGCGCATATATACTGGATAATGCATTAGACACCAGCACTAGATAGTCGTTCTGGGTAACGGGGTCTGTCACGTTATGACATTTGGAGTGCATTAACAGTCTCCTGAGGGCAGTCATGATGCAATAACGACAAAAACATGAGCCCAGGACAAAAAAAAAACAAAACAAAGGAGGTGAAAGCAGACTTGGGGGAGACATTAGAGATACATGCAGTGAGATAGAAGCATAAATACTCTGTGGACAAAAATTGTGAATCAACTGCACAAAACCTAACCTCCACATAACCTGTAAACAAATACAGTGGTGGAGCGACTGTCAGTCACTGCACTGCTGACAAAGGAACCACGATTTCAGAGAACAACGATCACATACAGACACACCAAACAGACAAAAAGTCTGAAAGGCAGGCGGCGCCGCATCATCTGCCACTACCCTAGATGTTATGGCCCATCACGTCGCACCCTTTAACACAGCCCCATCCCACATCCCTCAAACACCACCTGACAGACAGACAAAAAAATCTGGACAATCTTTTCAATTATTTATCAGGCTACGATGGAGGCTGATGGGAAAAACAGCGTCGAGGGGACAGGCGGGGCAACAGCAGCAGTCAGAGGGTGAAAAAAAAGGAGGGAGGAGAAGATGGCAAAGGATGTTAAAGAGGGAAACGGGGTCAAGAGAAACAAGTGTAAAAGGAGGAGGGCGGCTTACAACTGCGCTGGCTTAAGACAATGAAATGGGCGGATTATAAAATGTCAGAGGAGGAGGCAGAGAGGCAGAGAGGCTGCGAGGGAGGGACAAAAACATAAAACAACAACACTGGGGTCGGGCAGCGGGGTCAGGCTGGCGCGAAGGGTCGGCAGAGGATTTGAAATATGGACAGTTGTGAATGAGGGCAGTGTGGCATCCTCGTACATACACACACACGCACACTCGCACAGATACACACACCAGATGGGCCTCTAGGGATTAAAGCGAGGTTATTCGTTCTCACTGAGCTCTACACAGACCAGGCAGATCTAAACCGAGAGCTTCTCTTCCACTCAAAGCAACCGCTGGATCCTGCTGGAGTCAGATGGGGTGTTTTTTTTTTTAGCTGTCAGACAGGCAACTCCAAATATATAATGCCTCAATAATGCTCTGGAAATTCCTGCAGCCAAGCTTACACCACTCAAGTGTCACTAACTCATGCTGTTGCTGTTGTTTTAAAATCACCCTGACCCAGACACCATTACAAAAAAAAAAAAAATGAAACATGCATCGTGTCTGCCTGCACTGTGAAAGACAATTTGATTGCAGCGCTCCAGCAGGAGATTGTGAGGAATAATATATGGTTTCTCCGAGCCCCGGTGAGGTCAGTTCTATTAAAAAAAAGTGCCATTATTGATGTCTTTGACACTGTTATTTGCAGGCCAGAACCTTGCAGAAGAACATGGATCAGGCTGATGGAAAGAGAGAGGAAGAGGAAAAAAACACATTACCTGTTGAAAAGGCACCGCAGAGGCAGCAATCACCGCAGCAGCAAATGGGGGAGAAACAGAGAGGAAAAAAAAAAGCACAGGTTAGCATTTTTATGCACACTCAAAAGCAAGTGGCACTTGAATCCAAAATTGCACATTTCCATTTCTGCAGAGATGCATTGTTGTGCTCCTGAATGGCACAAACGCCATTCTTGAGTAACCAGTAGATATATCACGGGTCATGTTTATACAGGAGGCATACATTAAGAACATCACAGGGGCACGGCCGATTTGTTGATATAGCATTAATTAGCATATCATCGATTGTTCTACCTGAGGTCTTGTGTTTTGTCATTGGCTGCCATAAGAGTTATGGTGGTGGTGTGAAATCATATTGACATGGATTAATAGGGAAGCACTATCTTGATTAAGCCCGTCGGTGGAATATAAAATACATTCTCCCTCTCTCCTCTGCTCATCTTGGGTCCATTAGGGGACTTTAGGTCTCCAAATTTTGCTTTATTATTCTAAAAATGAGATTTAATTATAATTTTCTTGCAGGTCAAGGTTAATTGATCGTACCCTTTAACAGCTAAAACTGCATACACCCCTTTTCTCCGCTTTAAAGGAGCACTAACACAATTACAAAATGACACAGAGTTTACTGTAGTTTCCTGTTTGTGTGACTGTTTATGGCTTTTCCCTTTCCCTCTCCATCTCTATCAAACACACACAGACACACCCCCCCCCCTGCTGTCGGCACCGTCCTTATTTGACCCATTTTGCTGGGGCTGTTTGTGTTTATGGAATATACAGTCCAGAAGGGCGCCAAGTAAATACACGGGCCGAGTGGGGCTGTTTGTAAAGTTAACACAGGCTTGGATCAAAAGTAAATAACCAAATCAAGATGTCAGGGTGCTTTTCAATGCATTTCTCTGTTTGCCTGCTCTGAAAGCCTCCACCGATTCACGCGCAGTACATTATTGTATTGCCTACTTAGAGAAGAAACATAGGTGGGCGTAATAATACATAAGCAGACTCCGAACATTAAGACATGTTATTGTGCATGTAGATATTCAACATAAATACGCACAGCATGCATGTGTATAAATGAAAACACAAACACACAAATTAAATTCAGCTTGGCGGCCTCTCTGTGGCCCCCTTTGGTTCTCAGTGGATGTTTGTTTGTGCTGGATTTCGGGGCCTGAAGACGGGCCTGATGAGGAATGAACATGCATGAGTGCCCTCATCCCTTCTACTCCGCTGCTCTTCCTTGTTACTGGAAATGTCAGAGCGCTGGTGCCTTTGCAGAGGGCTGGACTTGCGCATCACAAAGCTCCTGCCTGCGCCATGAGAGCCCCCTCAAACTAACAAACTATAAACGGCCTACAACTGGTTGTCTTTGATTGTTCCCCTCAAACTCTCTCCCTCTTTTATTCTCTGTCTCTCCATCTGAGACTGATTTGGCTGGAGGTATACAGAGTGGGATGGGAGCTTTCTGAATCATAGCAGCATGCATGGACAAATTGCCAACATTTGGAGAGTAACAGAGGGAGTGGAGGGCGAAATGTGAATAAGCATGGAGGTAGGGAATAACCAGGAATGCAGGAAACTAATCTCATGCTCTGAGATCACCGTCTAATCCTGCTGCTGTTTGCTTGCGCAGAGATAACACATCTCTCTTTTAATTACTTCCTCTAACAAAGGAAGTGGTGACAGCAAAGATTCAAAATATGCCTGAGCCTCTGTACCCTTTTATAGAACCTACAACTCACACTTCCGGGTGCCTCTTTGAAAGAAAAAGCATAGAAAATGGGAAGATCCCAGTAAATGGGTGTTTGATGCAATGACTCAGAAAGTGTGTTAATTCTCAACCCACTATTTTTCCCCTGGAAATAGATATGAAAAGCCTGCACTGCGATGGGGTGCAGGGGTGGCGGGTGGGAGTTTACACACAATAAACGAGCTCTTTTTGAATTGGCTTAATCTCATTTGGCCTACTAATACGCGGCATGTGCGCCAACACACCAGCCTTTAAACCCGACTCAAAAGATACAGAAACTCTGAGCCCTTTACAGTAGATACAACAATGGATTATCGGCTTGATTCAACTAAAATAAGAACCTCTTTGCTTCCAAGTGTTGCTCTGACTCAAGCCTCTGCCCCCTGGCCTCACTTTAACCTTGACTGAACTGCTAACTTATTGACAAGGACCACATGCAAACTAATTTGACTGACAGAGGCTTTGTGCCTGCTAAAGGGTCTTGTGTTA
The DNA here is from genome assembly GCA_029783705.1 of Chaetodon striatus. NCBI lineage: Eukaryota > Metazoa > Chordata > Actinopteri > Chaetodontiformes > Chaetodontidae > Chaetodon > Chaetodon striatus. The sequence continues at coordinate 7,799,064 of JAPZEB010000025.1, read as the reverse complement.
AAGGCCTCATGCCTGTCACAAATGTTTTATCATCTCATGGACTCTTTACGGCCACAGCATCACTTATCATTTTGGTGAATCTTTGATGTCGGCTGCAATATAAAAGATTCAGATGAAAGCCAGTCAGCGAGTGCAGATGTGATTGACACAAGGGGCTGGGCAGCTTGTGTGGTTTCTTACTGATGCATAAACTAGACTCGGGAAGGCTGTCTAAACACGCCTCCGACAATATCTAGGTTTTCTTCACAGCAGGAGAGGGGAGGGTTGAGGCTGATAATAGGCCTGTCATATAAGATCTGGCAAATTCAAGCTAACTCTTTTAGTGTAGAAAGATGAGATAAACACGGCTCCAAGATGTGACAGTTACTGCTGCTTCCTGTGCTTCTTGTGTTGAAGGGAAAAACCATATCAAGGTGTCTAAGATGGTTAATGTCTTACATTAGACAACAATTTGCAACAAAGGTCTTAAAACGCCTGTTAAAATTCCACTATTTTATGTAAGAAGCAAGCAGTGTACTGTGCATCATTTCTAACTGTGCGCTCACATCAAACGATTCACAAGCAACAAAAGCACCCAGCAGCCATGCGGTTCGTTATCAGCGAGAGCTGGCGATGAGACAAACCATGGGTGGTGTGAGCACCTGGTGGGCTGGGGTTGAAACTTAGGTCTGCATTAAGTTAAGGGTGAGATTCTATAATGTAAAGTACATGCAAACCAGTGGCCACACACTGACTCCTTTCAGATAGCAACTGGATTTTATCCTCGCTGCTCTGAACTAGAGTTATGAGGAAATATCTATAAAGAAAAAGAAACAGATGTTTGTGAGAGAGTTGTTTACCTGGACATTATTTATTTGATACCAGCATGCAAACGAGAAGCTCAAAAGGCATTCCCTGAAACAATTGGTTATTGTGTCTATTCACAGAGTTTTATAAAGGCGGAAATGTGAAGATGTGTTGTTTATGTGATCATGCATCTCACATTCCATTAACCTACTGAACTGCCTTAATACAAAGCAACCAGACAGGAACTAGACAGATGGTTACTGTTCAATAATATCACTGTATCTCCAAATGGTAAATTACAGAAACAACAAAGCAATGTCTCCTTGTTTGACTTGATGATGGTTACTGTAGTCCATTGTTAATTGTTTATTTTTTGATATAAATCATAAAAATGTAGCATATAAAGTTTGCACATAACAACAGTGAGGAATGGTTTGACATGCTTATTCACCTTTTGCTGAGAGTTACAGAGAAAAGACTGAAAGAACTCTCACATTTGTAACATAGATATTAAGCTTTAAGCTGTATTAATAATTCTGTATTGTATCAGTGTCGGACCTATGGCATAGGCTCTGCGTAAATGCATACCTTGCCTGACATGCTCCTATGTAGACATGTAATGCCACACCGTGGTGATGCAGACCTCCTGTTTATTTTTGTCAGCTGAAAACCATTTCTCAGTGGAAACAAAGCTTTTGTTTACTTTTATTTCACAGATGAGAAACAATTAATTGTGAGTAAAATAAAGCCTCGACAAAAATAGCATTTTGCAAGGGCTAGAGGCTAGACTTTAAACAATAGGAAATGTCATAGGCTTTTGTCAGTAACGTTAGCATGTTGTATATGTGGGGAGAACATGTCTACTACTATAAGATGACTGTTTTGTCAGTGAATCTCTAAAATGAAGCCAAATTTTGTAACGTTACCTTTGCTAAATGTTGCTGTTGTGTCTGGCCTCATATGGGTAGAGGAAAAGTCTGCTAGCGGCTATGCTAATTCATGCAATATGAAATGTCAGGGGTTAATGCTTATAACGTTAGCATGTTCTATTTATGGGGAAAACATGTCTAACAAAGACATTTTTTTTCTGTGAACTTTTGGAGTTAAAATGGAGCTAAATTTTGTACTTTGTTAAATACTGTCACTGTCACCTCATATGTCGTGTGTGTTTTAGGTGTGTAAGTTGAATTGATCAAACTTTACAGCACTTAACAGAAACTTCAGTGGCACAGAAACCCCGCCACCAACTAGCATTTTGGAGGAGTAATTTCAGACACAGACACACAACGTACTAGTATAAATGCTCACAAAAGTGTAGGCCACTTGCATAGGCTGTGGTGTGGGCACTGAGTAGAACCTACACACAACTATAAATCAGGGTTAAGCCAGTAGCCAGTTAGCTTAGCTTAGCACAGAGACTGAAAACAGTGGAAAACAGCTAGCCTGTCTCTGTCCAAAGAAAACAAAATCCACCAACGAGCAACTTTGAAGCTCACTAAATGAACATGTTTATGTGTTGACACAACAATGCCGACAAAGATGCAACCAACACTGGCCGATCCTGCGTACAGTAAATGTTCCCTGTCCATCCCTCCTGGATATTTACACAAACCGAAGCCTGTCGTCTGACAGAGAAAAATAAAGGTGCGTACAAAGGAGCAGGGCATCATCTGGAAAAAGGTTCCACACAGTAAACCATCCTGTATACGACAGCACAGAGGAGATTTCTTCACGCTCTGTTTCTTTGAGTGTGTGAGCATGTGTGGCGTGCTGTACACGTGTGTGCCAGCTTCTTTCATGTGTGCTTGTGGTTGGATGTGCGCTGTGTACATCTGAGCTCTCAAGAACAGCAGGCAGGATTCTCTTCACAGCAGGAGGGTGACTCTCCCAAGACATCAACTACAGAGAAATACCTTTATATTTATCTGCTGAACAGATATACACACATAACATCTACAATATCATCTTACAATCTGCTGTCAACAGAAATGGTAAAGTGGTAAAAACTTCAGATATCAATACATACTAATAAAACTGATTTTCATTTTTTCATTGCAGTGCTGAGAGAGAATTATTTCACACTCACCTAAGCTTTAAGTGCAAGTCGATGGCATGACCCTAAAATGTCAATAAGAGAAGTAGCACAAAAGATAAGAAATGTCGCACTTAATCCCAACAAGCGCACACACACTCACCGATTTAGCCTATTAACAACCTAAATAAGCTAATGAAGGCTGGCTAAATCATGAGTTACTGAGCACCTTTATAGAAGGGACTCTAATTGATCCAATAAGGCCATTAACAGTTTGTGTGAGATGAGAAAACAAAAGCTAAGGCCATTTCACTGGCAGTCTGCAGCTACTTACCCTGCCTTCATCAATAACCTGCGCTAAGGAGACACAACGGAATTCAGACAAATGCATAGTCAGTGCCCAATATTAGCGCAGAGGCCTTAGCCAGCACCTGAGTGTTTTCACAAAGCGCCAACGAGTGAAGTTTTTAGCAAGGCGAGGCTAAAAACACCAACTGAAGCAAAAGAAATTAGTGAAAAATAGCTTGTCTTGTGAGGCAAAAGTTCAAGAAGAGTCCAAAAAGTACAAAAGTAGGACGGTTTCTGCAAAGAGACCAGTTCAAAAGCGATATATCTTTTCTTTTGAAAGACCTCCTGAAGCCAACAGACACGTTGTCAACACAATGTCATCTGCTTCTTTCCCTTATTGTATTTCCTAAGAGACAGCAGGGTGTGGTGGGGCTGGCAAGCTTACACAGGCTAAACCCTGAAACAAGCAAATCCTCAGCCATTAAAGTTTTAAATTGTTACCATAAAAGCACCATCTTAAATTGATGACAGAAAAACACAAGGCTCTGACTGAAAGTATACAGACGAGTGTGCCCATGGGAACCATTAAAGTTTAATCTTTTCTAATCCCATCTCCATGTGAATAGTCAGAGATTTTGTAAAAAGTCAGAGATGTGAAAAAAACAAGTCAATGAGATGAGTTTCCAGCTCAGTTTACAACTCAAAAGTCCTGAAATCTGCTCTTCGTCCTCCGCTGACAGAGAAAACAACACTGACCGATATAGCCCAGATTTTCGTGCCAGGTTCTCTCCTCTCTAACCTCAGCATCCCATCCTCTTGCGGCCATAAAACATCCACCCACAGACAAGAAGAGAGTTATCGATACTCGAGTCAATCCATCCACCTCAGCTAACTCCCTCCAAACGCAGGAAACCAACCATGTCAGCCCCTTGCAGATGGAGCAAGAGGCCATAAAGTCAATACCATATCCATCAGCTAAATAGACTGCCAGGATCATGATTGTTTATGGTGGGGGGGCGGAGACAGCGTGTGAATGTGTGTGTGTGTGTGTGTGTGTGTGTGTGTGTGTGTGTGTGTGTGTGAGAGTGTGTGTTT
>JAPZEB010000025.1:7784303-7794763 GCA_029783705.1 Chaetodon striatus | reverse complement strand
TGGTCCTCACTCCCAATGGGAACTTTTTCGGCCCTCACTTTAGTGCCAGTACAGGAATGTGTGTGTGTGTGTGTGTGAGGGTGTGTGTTTGGTCTGTGTGGTTTAGCTGAAGAAGGCTCAAGTTGTGCAAAAACGCTCTGCCCATCCCAGAGAGAGTCAATATGCTGTGCGAGGACAATAACGGTAATGCTTCGGAGAGGTGTCGCCTTACAACTTCACGGTTCATCACTGGGGCTCAGAGCTGGCAAAGGTTAAATAGGTAAAGACGGCCATGGTGTGCTCCAACTCCCTTCCATTAACAAAAAAAGTTCATTCAGAGCTGCCCAAAGATAATAACTCCTCTGAGAGTACCTTAAAAAAACGTGGGGGAAAAAAAAACCTTTGTGTGTGTGCCATGGCAGGGTAATCATCCTCATTTTAGCAGATAACCTCAGAGTGGCCCTCTCTCCCACCTCTCCCTCCTCTATCTCCTCCATATCCCAGTCAAATCTGACACCTCTAACCCTCCACCTCCACACCATCGCCGGCTGACAGGCCAGCTCTCAAGAGAGGGGACCCTGAGGAGGAAATGGCAGCCGTGTGACAGAGTGAGTGGCAGAATGGAAAGCTATATCTATCCTCTGCCAGGAGGCTGCTTTAAAAGCACAGACACTTCCCACAGTCCACAAAAGTATGTGATAGTATTTTCACTCAGAGAACGACAGGGAGAAATACACTGAAATTCAAAATTTTGGCTGAGATATTTCCATATGCTTTATTATCGATGCACTCGCTGCGCATACAGATTTCAGAGCATAAGGTCTCCCACAGTGAAATGCCCTTGGAGCGTCTTAAGATTCAATACCTCACTCGAGGGAAGTTCAGCCAGGATTGTAAGTACCGCTGATGTAATAACAGCCAGTGATTGTACCAGCAACCTTCCTCCAGTTATCGACCTGGCTCTTTACCTCTCAGCCAACTTGCTGCTGGGACATACACGGGCATGGACTGAGGATGTCTGCACAGGAGAGCTTTCTATTTTAAATTACACATCGTTCTGTTGCATATTATCTGCTCTTTTACTGTCTTCAAGCACACAGAGATTTAATTTTACAACTCTGTGACATTTTATCACCATAGCAACACCCTGGATGCAAACTCTGAACTTGCAGCTGCACTTACTGTACGATGACATTGGACAATAAACACATGTGTACTAATATCCTGATCCCATACTTCTATATCCCTAGATAATACAGCTGCACAGCACACACTTTGAGTACTTTAAAGTTATTAAAATAAATCCAATGTATATGCTTGAATAGCACTGCAATGCATTAAGAAAATAATCCCTGCATCCAAGATGTTCCTTAATGTTTTCTTTTTAAATGTTAATTTGTTTTAACAAAATTAAAAGTTTAAAACAACAAATCCTCTCTTTAATCATTTTGGCCTTGTCGCCGTCTCCAGGGAATTTCTCTATAATTTTAAAGGAGAACACCTAAATTAAGAACTCCAGTATGTTATTTCAATGGCCGAGGAAAGTTCAGTCAATTCTTGTGAACATGAGCTACTCTCTCTCAAAGCCAGACACCAGCGAAGTAAGTCTCAAACTTGTGATGTCATAGGGTATAAAGTTGGGAGCTACTGACAATGACTGGGAGCCTGATTTTGTGAACCCACAGTTTGTTTTCTTTTATACCCAAATGAGCTTTATTCTGTTGTAGTGTTCTCTGTCCTGAAACAGAAAATGTACCCATACACTCAGAGTATTCCCCTGAGTGCGTTCACTGTCATCTATAACATCTTTCACCATTCATTGTCTATGGAGCTGCTCAAGACTTTATACACTATGACATCAAAAATTTGAGTTTCAGATCTCTAGCTTTTGGATTTGAGAGAGCGCTGTTTGTATTTACAAATATTTTTGGACTGTCTTAGACCATAGGAATGAATTTTGACAATGTACGCTAGTCTTGTGAATTTGGTGCAGCCCTAAATTTCACAGGGGAAAAACACCCAGATGTATGGATATGTCTCTTTTTATTTATTTTTAACAGACAGTAGCGCAACTTGTCAAAGAGAGACACAATCCCCCTGCTGTGGACTGAGAGCATTTTGTCCACTGACAACTTAGGTAAACTATTTTCATTGTAAAAGTAAGGAGCATTTCAAACACATGTCTGTATTACACTGTATGAACACTGATGACTTTCCCAAAAGGCAACAGGTCACAATAGGCTATCAGTCTGGACAGTATAATTACTTCCCCCTAGACTATATTTAAACATTCAAAGCACCCCAACCTTCATCACCCTGGTGATCAGCACATCTGCGATCGAATGTGCATTAGCGTGCTGGATGTGTTTCAATTCACATCCCCTACAACGATGGAGCAATGCCACACACGGTACCTGTCTTATAGATAAGCTGTATTCCATTAAGTGTTAATATTAATCATCTGTAAATCTTTTGCATTGATTACATTAATAAATTACTTTCATTGGCTTTTTGCTTGCAGGGCTTTTGTTACACTTGCAGTGGCGTGTTGTGTGTGGTTGTCAGTGGCTTTCCAGTGGTCAGCATCGATGGTGACACACCATGTGGCATAAATGATAGCAAAAAGCCAGACTCTCACACTGAGCTGAAATGAAACAAGTGTTCATAACTTCAGTAAATAATATAAATAAACAGTCTCATACTACTTTTTGCTGCTGTTTATGGCATGTGGTGATTTCCAACAGGCGGGGCTCAGCCTCTGCTCATACATACACAGGAACACAGTGGAGTGGAGGAGAGATGGAGAGTTGGAGAGTTGAAAGTTTTGCAAGTAAAATCACTTGTGTGACAGCTGATATAAAGGTTCAATATAGCTCAATATAGCCAACCTTGATCAGTTAAAAAAGGCCTTGATTGGCACACGTTATCGATCATTGAGGTCAGATCGTGACATCCCTTCCACCAGAGCTGGGGAACATCAGCTGGGCAAGTATACATCTGTTGATGCTAGCTATTCCCAGTACAGTAATATCTATCTCAGTGTACGCCAGCTAATAAATCACCACAGTTACACAGTTTGACCACCAGAGAGCAGTGAGAAGTTTATTTTTCAACTCCAAAATGGCCCACTTAGTATTTATTGGTCACAATTATTTAAAAACTAATATATGGCTTCTTTATAAAAGACTTGATAAATAAAATAATGAAATAAAAATTAATATCAGAGGACACGTCAATATCAGATATTTTTAACCCTCAATTGTCACTACTAGCCTGGAAAGTCCAGTATCCATCAGGCTGTAATTACAACTACTACTACCGCCTCTTATCATATTAACAATAATACTAATAAATGTGGCAAAAATAATGTGACTTGATAACCAGACTCCCTTCTGTAATACGTAACCACCTTAATTATCCCAGGCAATGATCCAAATCTTTCTGTGTGCATTTGAGAGTGCACGCACACACAAACAAGACTTTTCCAATCCAGCACATATGCTCCCTCCATACACAAACAATCTGCCACCACGTACACGAAATTACCCCCAACCATGACCTCCATTATGCTATTAATGCTGCTGGATGAGAGGGAGGTCCGCTGGCCCGCTCGAGCTAATGGGTGGAGAGCAGCAGAGAGAAGCAGAGGCTTGGCACAGCGGGGCAGAGCCTTGCCCCGGGGTCGGACTGAGGCTGCTAAGACATGCAGCAGGACTCCCACTGTCATCTCTGACTCATCGCTGGGAGTCATATGACCAGCCGCAGCATGCCGGTCTCAGATACCACACTGAACAGATGACTCGCTGTCCTGACACGCACACACACTCGCAGATTACTGTATGTCTCATTTTATGTTTGCCACAAGGGTGAGCTTCATCATACGCTGATCTGACAAGGCTTTTCATTAGATCCACTTTAACTGTTTTCTCTTGTTCACATTTTTTCTACTATTCAAACTGTCACTGGAAACAGAAGGTTATTATATACACATGACTAAGGTTTTCCCACATTTGTTAGACCTCTCTTTTCTGAGTAATGCTCAAAGGAGGATGTAATCAAACCACAGTTGGCTTGCATGTTTGTTCTTACCAGTACATTCCTAAATGTGTGATTCAAAGGAATAGTTCATCATTATGGGAAATGGACTTGTTTGCTTTCTGGTGAAGAGTTAGTTGTAAAGATCAAAACCACCCTCATATCTGCCAGCTAAATATAAAGCCACAGCCAGCAGCTGGTTAGCTTAGCTTCGCACAAAGACTGGAAATAGCTAGCCTGCATATGTCCAACAATAAAACACAATCTGCCAAACCCTGGAGCTCACTCAACAAGACATATCTCGTTTGTTAAACTCTTACAAACACCAGAATGTAAGAACAGCTACTCGCCTTTTTACAGGGGGCTGGACTACAGGCGTCCACACCAAGAATGACATATATAACAATAACTATAAATAAATAAATCCATTAAAAACCATTTTAAAACCCACCAATTCCAGTAGATGGCAGAGTCCACAGCAAACTAAACAATATAAATGATATCACTGGGATCGCTTAGGGAACAATTTGATTAACAATCGAACAACCAACTAAAATCAATCCAAATAAACAGAGCAGCACGTTCAACATGGCAGATGACATTGCAGAGAAACTCATCATTAAGGTTTAATAAAACACACCCCTGTTTGATGAAACATTATTTCTAAAGGCACCATCAAGAAGGACTTATTAAAGGAGATGAGGACACGGGGCATCAATATCCATTTTCCTAAGCTGCCGACACAGCTGGAGCGTGCAGCATGTACTTGGTGCCACAGTTTACAGCACATTATCATTCATCAGTGCGAATGCTCACATCGTTATCGTTTTAGTTATTGTTATAGTTATCGCTCTTGGTGCCAACCGGCCCTTATCTCTTGGCCCTGACCAGTAACTTCCTGGGGTCTCTGCTGATTGACAAAACTGCTCAGAGGCTAGAGATAGCACACAACCACCTAGTAAAATTCCTAATTGTTGTTTTTACATTTTGGTTTTTGTGCAGATTAAACAAACGAGATATAAAATATTAATTAGTAAGCTTGGTGTGCTGGGAGGCAGACTTTTTAACCAGCTAGCTATTCCCCTTGTTTCCAGTCTTTATGCTACGCTAAGCTAACCAGCAGCTCATGATAGCTTTACATTTACCATACAGACATGAAAGTGGTATCAATGTCTCCACCAGAAGAAGCAAATAAGTGTTGAATTATTCCTTAAGGATATTACTAGTGGGTTTGATTTTACATTTGTGAATATGATCTTAGAAAGACAACAGTTCTTTCGTGTTATCTCAAAGAAAGAAAGGCACTCTCTGTTGAAGGCAGACACACACACGCACCTCCAGCCCTCGGGGGAACAGAGGAAAGGGAGATGGAGAGAAGTGGAACGGAGAATCACGGGGCAGAACACACACAGAGCTACAGATGGACTGAAATACTGATCAGAGCACAGTCAAACAGAGATGGGGAAATATGCAAACACGCGGTCTTTCAAACATACAAATCTGTATTCAAATCTATACTACAGACACACTGTCTCTTTATCGCTCTACATTTCTGGTAGAGGCACAGACCTCCAGTCTGATGTGTTTTGCATAGTTAAAAACATCAGGCGTGGCCACTGAGGTCAAGGGGTAGAGGGGCAGAGGGGTCAGAGATCGGCCTCATGTCCCTCAAGGGAAGAGATTAGCCATTTCTGAGCTAACCACACTGACAACATGACATGTTTCTTTCTGTTCTACCTCCTCTTTCACACAGTCTGTTACTTTGCTCCTGGTATTGTTGAAATTTAAAAAAAGTCTGACTGTTTGGTGCCCCGAGGCTACAGGAGCCTCTCACTTGATATAAGATATTTACTGAAAGGCTGTTGTACTGGATTGCATTGGATTAAACAGGTGCTTGTGTTGTTGTGTCTGTATGCAGAGCCTCCCAGCGAAAAAGAGACCTGCATGATTCAAACAGGGTATAAAATGAGCCTGTGTGTGTTTTTTTTTTTAAATAGTAGAGGTGGTTTGGTTTGTTTGGAAGTGTGTGCCAAATACTCATCTGCTGACCTTATCTTCCCCTCAAATATCTGATCCAGACAAGATCCCAGTCAAAACAAGGTTCTGGCAAGCAGCAGGGAGGGGAATTAAGTTCAGTTTCTGGACCTATATTGTCTGCTAAATTAATTATTTGTTTGCCAGGCTGCCAAAAAGTCCTCCTGAGGGCACATTTCAGGAACGTGAGGTCTCCTTTACACCGTTCGCCTTCTATCTTGTGTCATGACAGAAGCTGTGTTCAGCCCTAAATGACCTTTGACCGGTTTGCTTGTCCTATACTAACAGGTGAGGCTGCGACAGGGTAATAGCTGCTTTGCTGCCACTGTCAAATGATCTGTCTCCCTAAAGGGTGACAGGCAGCTCAGTGGATGCCTCAAGGACACAGACAGCTCAAGCGATGAGGTTGGCCTAACAAGCGCCTGACAGAAATGATAATGATTACCTCAGGAGAGGTTGCTCCGTGTGGCCTCAGATTTTCCCACAGGAAGCAAATTTGTAGCTATATGGCAGTAATTTGAATCTCGGTGGAGGACACAGCCCATTTATTCCAATGAGAAACCTGCAAATTAGAGTGAGCATTTGTTTATCTTTCATCCGCAGAGGCTTGGCTCCTCACTGAAGGGCCATCGAAGTAAATGGTAGGTTTTGCCGCCTCCCGCATAAACCAACGAGCCATATGCTGTTCATCAGTTTATTCAGGTTTGTGACACTGAGATGTGAAGAAAAGATGGCGGGTGGGTAATGTGTGTCAGCTGCAGCCACTATTAATTGATGTCCAACAGTTCTGGGTTATTACAGACATATGGCTAACATAAGAAGATGATGAAATCAGTGCGGCTGCGGTCAGTGGAGCGTGTCTATAGTTTAAGTTTGTTTACAGAGCGATCGGTAGGTACTTAATCTTCCAGACTGGCCTTTGCCATCCATCTTCTTTCCTCTGCTCAATGAATCACCCTCTTTGTCTCCGCCTGTATCAGTTTTTGCATCCATCTTTTAGACCAGCTTTATATTTCTATACTCTACTGATGGGCTTTCGATGACTAAGCGTCGCGACATTCTTGAGACACTGACATTGAGGAGCACTTCTTCTATGACAGCTTAAAAGTGCCTCTGACCAGTCATGTAGAGAGCATACAAATCAATTTACTATGAGCCTTTATCCGAGAGAGCAGACACCATTCGAATTGTACCAGCAGAGGATCATACCTTAGAAATAAAACACAAGTAGGTCAAATGAAAGGCAAAAGTTTCAAGGGAATTGCATATCAATGCAAATATGCAAATCTACTTCCTTCCTAAGCATTTTTTCTATTAAATATTCACAAAGGAAAGAGACATATTATAGCAATAAACTAAGAAAAACCTTGTCCAGGGTGTTGTTCAATTATACAGAGCAGAGACAAAGACTGCATCAAGGTCAAAGTTCAAACATATGAACAGTGACCTGAATCAGCCGAAGTGCAAAACTGCTTTGTCAAGTAATGTCATAAATTAGATGTGGTAGATGGTGTGCAATTAGAATTGATCATGCTTCATTTCAGTGAGCACTACTACGTGAACTGACAATGTAAATGAAAAGAATAGGTGTCTCCCCAACCAAACTGCATTTAATCGGTTGTTGACATTCACGCTCCCCTGCCTTTTGCTCCTGTCATACACATTTAGCTTCACAGGAGGGAGAGACGTGGGAAAAGCAGCTTTTAAAGCAGTGAACGGGGAACAAAAGAGACTTGGAAGATAACTAAAATGTCAAAGTCTGCGACTGTTCCTCCTTTGCTGAGATTTAAAAAATAAAATAAAATAAAATTCCAGCACATCCTGAGCCATCGCTTGGACCTGTGGTCATCTTTTAGGTTATCGTTTCTATTTTTCCCACTCAGTGTTGTTCAATTTTTTGACAAGCACCATGCATCATCACCGGAGAGAGAGGGATGAGGGAAACTATAAAATAACAAAACAAGCCCAGACAGGATTTTGCAAAACACAAAACAGGGTATGACCTCAAGGAAATTGAATTGCCAAAAAGTATGCAGGCTGTTCCCAGCACCTCTCAAGACAAGACTCCAAGGTTTAGACAGGTCCTCTCACATCATCCAGCTCGCTAATCATGCAGACTCTGAAATTCATTTTTTTTATAGGAAACCCCTGAGCCAAAGTCAAAGGGAAAACAATAGCGGTGAGGGTTCAGGGGAGTAACAGCTTGCAGCTCAGCGTTTGGCTGCAAAGTCTCCACCTACATCTGGGCCAAATTACGCAATGTGGCCTGCCGACCACATCTGTCTGTATGACTAATCATTGTGACAGGGCAAGCCTCCAACCAACACAGCCCAATACCTACGCGTGTGAGCAAACAAAGGCACACATATATGGACACAAAAGCACATGTTCTCCTCTGATCACGAACACAGAGCCTTGGACTTGTACACTCCAGGTTGTTATTACATGACAGTACAAAAATCAAGAGAACGTCTGAGTCATGTGTGGTCAGTTTTAAAGCCAAGCATCTTTTTGTGCCGCATGCTGTCTTTATGATGTTGCAAAAAGGGCTTCAATGGTTTGTGTATTCTTACTGAACTGTCACAGCACAGAGATCACGGTCCAGTTCACGCAGCTGCATGCAGAACATATAGTCACGATGCGTGTATTTAAGGAACCAAAGCTCACAAGCACGAGTTCTGCTTGGAAACTTTAAGGCGTACGCTGCTAGCAACATATGCTGAGGTCAGCACGACAAGCAGATTGCCATGTAAGTCAGTCACACTATGCAAGTGCAAAACCCCGAAGCTACAACAGCGACGAAGAAAGAGTTGTGTGTGGACCATTTTTATTGCCATTCTGTCACTAGGGCAACAGCTATGGTCCCTGTTTACTTCCTGTCAGTTACTGCATTAACAAACATACCAACAGTAAATACACTTGGACCTTTTAGGATGCTTATATTGTCAAGTTTGAAACAGTCTATAAGACAAGGACAGTGTGTTGGCGTTGCTCCATTGTTGAGGAGGATGTGAATTGAAACACATCCAGCACTCTAATGCACATTCGATCGCAGATGTGCTGATCACCAGGACGATAAAGGTTTGGGTGCTTTGAATGTTTAAATATAGTCATGGGGGAAGTAATTAAGCCGTCCAGATTGATAGCCTATTGTGACCTGTTGCCTTTTGGGAAAGTCATCAGTGTTCATACAGTGTAATATGTGTTTAATTCGTTCCTTGTTTTTGCACTGCTGTCTGTTAGAAATAAAGGAAAAGAAACATATCCAACCATTTAAGTGTTTTTCTCCTGTGACTCCTAAACTGGCGTATGAACTGAACTGTGACTTTTGAGCACCATTACACCCCAACCTAACAACAGTAGAAGAGCTTCAAAAGGTCAATTATTGCACCATTAATTACTATATTTTGCTGCAATACTTGGTCAAATACAAATTCTATGGCCGTTTAAGTACCATTACAGAAAGCTCACTCACAACCGCCTCCATTCATACATAGTCCAAGTCTATTCTTTCTAACGGAGTTCTCTTTCTGCCTAATCATGTTAGGCTTCGTTCAACCAACTGAGGCTGCTCAAACAGACCTGCGGGGGGAGCACAGGGGACAAGCTAACAACAGAAGTGAGCCAAGCTGAGAACAGCTTCCTCAGTGGTGCTCTTATCTCACCGTAGCCTGGGGCTCCCCTTGGGAACTGGGCTAGGAAGGGGGGAGGAAAGACCCCTCGCTACGAATTGGCACCATCACCTCAAAAGTCACTTTCACCATGCTGGCCACACTGCCTGCCAGCTACTCTGAGACAAACTTGATAGATGGCCGCAGAATCAGAGCGTACCTTGAGCATTTGTGTGTATTTGCATTCGCGTGAGCACACACCCGTTTCAAATTTACTGCAGGGCTAACTTTTGCCCAAGGCCACCTCTAAACCGATAAATCCACTTTGTTTCGTACAGCAGATCCAAAGAAATCAGAAGGTCAAAAGTGCAGCAATGAATCACATTTGCCATTTGTTCCATTTCACCACACCTGTACGGACGGCACAGATAGTTGATCTGGACTGCTAATGTTGTCAATAACTGAGCATGCAGTGTGACAGTTATCTTATCAGCCAACACTGTGATTACAGTTCAGGTAATGAGGGAGAGGCCTCTCTCATTTGTCATGCTTTGTGTGGGGAGCTGCGGCCAAGCAAGACTGATAGAGCCGTCTCGCGGACACAATACCACCAAGGCTGCAGGCCGCAGTTAATTGGGGTAATGGAATGATACGGCATGGCCACCATGTTTGTGGGTATGTGTGGGTGGAAGTGAGCACTACACACAAGCATGTATGAGTCTTAGCCTGGTCCAAAGACAGGGTTTTATTGCTAGTAAATAATATCATAAGGAAGTAACCCACAATTTTAACTTTAAACCA
>JAPZEB010000025.1:7760030-7783763 GCA_029783705.1 Chaetodon striatus | reverse complement strand
TTTTAACTTTAAACCAGACTGCATACATATCTGGTTCAGCAGCACAGAGAATACAGGCTGACATGTTCTTCTACTGCTTCCTCAGTAGCACTAATACACACACACACGCAAACCAACTTGCACAGTCAAACATACACATTCACGCCCCTGGAGGAAAACATCCACTTCTTAATTAGGGCTTAGAGTTGGGGTGTATGAGACATGCCGGGAAAGCAAGAAGAAGCTGAATTACACAGCTGTAAGAGAGGGAGCTGGGGGACAGCAGTTAAACCAGAAAACACGGCCGTTATCACACAGTGCAGAATAAACCGTGTGACCATGGAGAACCACCAATGGACTAACAGCTATGGGAGTACCCTCTCTCCTCAGAAAGTGAATTTTAGCTTAGCAGACTGTCAAAGTGAATAATGATTTAATTTTACATAATACGTCTCTATTTTACACATCAAAGGCTGTTTACAGATTTTGAGCACTACTACCTGTCTATGTGGGGGGGGGGAAGCCTTTCGTGGCTCCAAAGGAAGCTGTAGGAAGTCTGATAAATTACCTTAAGTGACACACGAGTCACATGAATCAGCGCTGGTTGGGGCTTAAGACTACAAGTTTGAGGACCAGAATTAACGCCTCATGGTTGTACGCCTACGACAATCAGTCACATTGCAGTTGTACATACATGTCATATGTAGCCATGACAGTTGACTAAGCTTCAAATATGGATGTTGCTGCAAAGACGCTACATATTTTAAAACACGGATGCTTCACACACATCTTTAACCCAGCAGCACAGATCTATACAGTCAGCACAGTTTCAAGACAACCACAATTGTCACCAATTCAGTATCTGACTAAATGTCTCCCCTTCTTCTATCTAATTATGATGTTGAATAATGGCTAGAAAAGTGTTTTTGCAGAATATCAGGATGTCAAAGTGAGGCTGACCTTTGACCTTTTGGATATAAAATGTCATCTCAACATTACTTTATCCTATTAGACATCTGGGTGAAATTTTGTCATAGTTATCACATGAATTGTTGAGTTTTGTGAGGTCACAGGGACCTTTGACCACTAAAATCTAGTCACCTCATTTTTGAGTCCAGGTGGATGCTTGTGCCAAATTTTAGGAATTTCTCCCAATGCTTTCTTGAGATATCATGTTCATAAGAATGGGACAGACATGTGGACAGACGTACATGCCAAAAAATTATGCCTTCAGCCATAGCTGCCATCAGAGTGAAGGCATTATATGCAAGGAAATAATGTAGGCGGTAGGTTTTGACAGGGAAGAAGAATGCGTGGAGTATAAAAAAGAAATTATGTGTGGTTTTGCTGCATTGATTTTGATGATTTTGTCCATCATTAGACCGGCAATGTTATGGGAGTGAGTTGCTAAATCAGCGGAGTACTCATTTAAATAAGATTAATGTGGAAATTTGTTAATGTTGTGGTGACATTCACGCTCTGGCGTTTAATGCTGAACAGTGTCATCTTTTTTTCCTTTACCTTAGCCACAACTAGCCCAGTGTCTTGTCTCTACATAACTCTTTTACACTTTGACAGAGGATGTCAGATAGAGTGCTAATGCTTCAAACACAAAAAAAAGCTATCATGTGGCAGTGCAGAGACTCCTGTCATATAATCACCACCTCAATTCCCTGATAGGCCTGTGAAAGTGAAGCAAGTCCTTATAATAAGATGTCAATCAGCGGTCCACTTTGCTTTACTGAGGGAGCAAACAGCATCTACACACAGGAGACCACCTCGACAAGACCCTGCAGTATGTCACTCAGTGGCACATCGGCGTGCCGGTGCATGAGCTAAGCACTGCTGCAGAAAATATGACACGAGGTGAAGAGTTAAGTGAAAATTAAGAGTCTAAGTAGAGGCAGGACGTGGACCGGAGGTGTCACTGTCTGGGTGAAATGGCACAGCAAATCAAACTGCTACAATCAGCAAGTATAATGTGAGTACAGGAGCTTCTCTTGGTACAGCTGTGCGGATGCATATCACTGCTGTCATGTCAAAATGGAGTGCCTCACTGGAGGCATTTCTGATCATGGTTTTCAATATCGAAATTAAAAGCCTAATAACAAGTGTGTGATGTGCAGCTTTTTTGTTTTTGTTGTCTTAAGGTAAAAGTCAGTTTCTCCATACAGCTTATTTCATTGACAACTGCATCCAGCCTGCCTTCATGGGAGGGTTTGCCTGCAGCCATTTTCATGTGATGGATTTTTCACTAGCTGGTATTTCAAAGGGCAACGCAAGTTTACATGTAGAGCACCTCTCAACAACAAGGCAATTTAAAGTGCTTTACATAAGACAAAAAAGCATTAAGAAAAGACATTAAAAAAAACACAAAGCAAAATAAAAAGGTGTAAATTGGGTTTTAAAAAGGAGTAAAATGACGATAAAATAATCTTAAATTAAAAAAAGACATATTAAACAGCCTAAAAATTACAGTGCGATGCGAATGTTGTTTTAAGCCACAATTTTTAAAAAAACGGAGAGTTTTCTGGACGTTATTTTCAAGGTGACGGTAAGCTCACTTTCAATTTATCTTTATGTGGATGTTAAAATTTAGAAGATTCCTGGCCTGCTTTGTGGTCTGTGCATAATTATGGTAAAATATTCTGTTGTTTTCCTTCTGCGCTAGTGGGCCAGAGTGTGTGGATGTTGAACAGAGAAGGCCTGAGAATGGAGACTTGAGAAACTCACTGAGATGTGTAATTAACAATCATCACAAAGTAGTCCCTGTTTAAAGAGATATTCATCCTGTGCCATAGATTTGTCCAAGATTTTCCCCAGATACAATGCTACAGAACTGCAGCAAAAGAAATAATGAACTCTTTAGCGATATGAGTGTTGAATTTCAAATGAAACTGGGGGTTGCAAGTTTTTCACATCAGTTGCAACATTATCAACTCCTTGTGTGTAGTGATACACATGGAGCAAAGTCTCATTTAAGTCTCTATCATAAAGTATACATGTAATCTACAGACGTATTACACAACACACAGCAGGCTACTGTCTCTAACTGTAGAGGGACATCAAACAAATAGGGGGACGGCATTAAAGGGACTTGATTTATCATATTTACTCATATACTTAGCAAAGCACTACAACAACAAGACAATGTTTGTTCCTGCTTTTATCTCCAAAATAGGTGTGTTTTATTTGGGCATAAAATTCATGACACAAAGAATTTTCCACACTATTATTGTCTTTTATGGTCAGCTGGAGTACAGCTAGGAAAAGGCACAAAGGGGAAGCGGCTTGACAAAAGCACTGAGGGGGAAAAAAAAATAAACATGTCAGCTTTGAGAAGGAGGATATAAAACAAACATCTAACTATTACTTTAAAATTTTTATGAGCACTCCCAAAGAAAGGAATTTAGCCTGGAGCTAAGATCTCAGAGGTAGCTTGGATGTTGTGGATGCTAACTGCTGGTCTTGAATAAAAGCTGTACGTGCATGGAGGGAAAGGGTATCAAAACAAGACTAGCAGTATAGTTTACAGTCGATCAAATGAAAGTATGTTTTGAGATTATCTGATTAAAATAAATAAAGTGCTCCAAGTCTTCTGAGGCACGTGCATCTTATCTAACGTGTTATTTTAAAGCTACAGACACTCTCTGCCAAACCAGTTGCACCATTGCTGAAAAAAGCCAAGGCTGAATTCCTTTTGACCTTTGCTCCAACCACGGCGTAGACATGATGTGACAACTCGGATTATCGAATTCTGAGCAGGGTTGACTGGGTAACTTTGAGTGCTGTCAATGATTCACAGTTGCCGAGGGTGGGAGCACCACAAGGCTACCGCGCCTCAATTTCAGTGCAGCTATCAAAGAGAAGGTAGCCAATTACAACAGTGTGGAGTGAAACAGTCACTCAGCTAAATTACCTTTTATTTGTCCACAGTAAGAAGCACATTCAGGGGCAATGAAGCCAAGGTGAAAAGAGATAAAGCTTCTTGAGACTAAAGGTAAACGGGTGTCAGGGTCCACCGGCTACAAAAGCCAGAGAGGACAACCTGTATCACCAAACAAATGCCACATACGCCTCCGTCCTCGAGCCACAATGCTGCGTGACTGACAGTGACTGGAGGAGTCGAAAGCCTCAAGGAAGTGAGCTGGATCAACGTCTCCAGCCGACCCCATTCAGCTGTGTGCTCTCACATCCTTCATAATCCTGCCAAGAGCTGCCATTGTAAGTGTCCTTTGAATGAGTCGCCGTCAATCCCCAGATTAGCCAAAGTCAGATGTGACTGGAGGTCACAATGAGGGATGAGAGTTAAATTATTCCTTTACCAGTGCAAACACATGCTGTGCTGTACCTGCGTGTCACAGCGACACATTACTGTGGACTGCAATACTCAAAAAGGCCAAAAAAAAAAAACAGTTTTGTACATCTGATGTTTTACATGTACATTTGTTCACCTGTAACCTCAAGTTTTTACATTCAGTTTAATGTTTGCAAGCTTTCACCATTCGTCCATCTTTAATTCCATCACTTCTAGGTTTAAATTTACACCAAGTTTTGCAACACCATTCATGTGCTAAAGCTCTAAAGAGACTGATATGTCAAAAGTTACATGTCCTGCTGTGTCTCTTTTAAAAAATCCTCTGTTTTCTTGACAAAGTTCAGTGTACAAAACCCCGCCTTATGTAAACTTGTCTAGTCTTTGACCGTCTGCACACACACCTCCCAGCTTGCAAAACTCAACTTGCAAGCATTAGACTGAACACACAAACTAATTAAACAGGCAGAATCCTAAATGTTCAGACATGAAAAAAGAAGACTCTACCTGCTTTCAACACAGGTTTTGCAAGTACAATCTTAAATGTACATGGTTACATGTATAAAACTGTATTTTTAAGCACATCTGTTTGAATAATACTCCATATATTTCTCCTTAAAGCATCTAATCTGAGGCTTTAATGTGTATTTGTGACTAACTGCCACAGTATGGGGGTCACCGTTGGGTGCATGCAGCCACACGCAGAATACATAGTATTTAGATTGATGTACATAACGGGTAAATTCACAAAAGCAAGTTCCACCAACAAACTTTTAGCTGTAGGCCATTGGCAATAGGTGCTAAGGTTAGCACAAAAGGCTAATGCACATTCAACAGTATTACCCAGATATGCCAATCACCTGGAGGTGAAAGAAAGCTGCCAGTGGGCAAAATATTACCTTCGTCCCCAGCAGGTAAATATTGTCTGTCTGACACTTGAACTACTGTCTGTTCAAAATAAATTAAAAGAAATGTATCCTTATGCATTTGTTTTTGTTTTCTGCTGTACTGAACTCACACCAAACCGTGACTCCTTAACAGGGCTAAGAACCAAACCATGCCCTCTGTGTATCATTCCCCCCCAGACTAATCATACTGAGTGTGTAGTACCGTCTCCTAAACAAAGAGGAACATTGGGAGGCTGTAATATAAACAGAGCTCAGTATGTGTGCAGCATGGTACATAGGCAGTAAAAAATAAACTGTATGCGAGATGCATCACTTGATGTGATGCCAACTGAACAGTTGAGCGTACAGTATGTGACAGCTTATGCGTGTTATCACTTACTACCACACCATCCTGTTTCCTGACTGGCTGACATGTAGAGTGAACCACAAGCCAACGAGCAAAACAAGGCTGCTGCTCGGCTGTGGAGCACAAAAAGCTGCTCTCCAGTAGCAGCCGAGCGACAGGCTAATTGGTGCTCAGCAGGGGTAGAAACAAAAGCGGCAGTGATGTCACTTCGGGGCCACGGGGGACTCTGTGTGGGGGGCCTCCCCCCAGCCTCACACCAGCCTGTACATCACCCATTCTGCCCCCTTACTCCCATTCACAGCTCCACTGCTGACACAATGTCTGAGAGGATGCTGAAATCCTGAATGTGTATGACTCCGGCTATGACAAAGAATCATAGTGTTCCCCATTTAAGAGGCGCTCTGGTCAAGACTGCCTATGAATAGTTCTCCCTCACTTCCCACAAAGTTTCCCAGAATCCCTTGCCATAATAGCTGGGTTGTCATTCACCCCATTAGGTGTCGGGGCCGTGCAGAGGCATCCCTCGAATTCTTGTTTTTGAGGTATATGCCATGTTAGGCATCCCCACCCCCCTCCAGAGCAGACGGTAAAACAATGGCATCTTTGTTTCTCTTCCCACTTTTCATCAAAGGGGGGTTGGGTGATTCTGTCTCAGTGTCGGACAGAAACAAGTGCAGCCTCTCCTCATTCACGGCTGTGCCAGCTAGAGATGTCTTTGGAGTGGCACAAAGAAAGCAATGCTGTCTTTTGTGAAAGACAAGCTGGGTATCAGTGGCCGTTTCTCCCTCCCCTGACCGGCTGAAGTCTTGTGTGACTCGCAAATGTTGTTTGATTCGCTCATGTCCCTTTCATCGCTCCATCTCTCAATACTACTCCATTTATCTTTCTCTCCAGGAAAGATGACTTCTTGTATTCTAACAATTTGCCCTCTCTGTCTTACTCTGTCACTGGAACCATCACTTTTAACAGAGACTGTGAGACAGCTTTACAGAGTCAGACAAACACCTCACGCACAAAACACAATAATAAAGTGCCATGCAAAAATTCACAGGGTTAGAGCAGTCTGGAAACAAACAGTAGATCAGGCAGAGTTTTTATCCTACACGTACACAACAAAAAGGAAACACTAAGTCCTTTTTGACAAACACATGCAATTAAATCCACTAAGAGATGTACCCTCTTGTTCCGGTGTTACACAGCCTAGGTAAAAATACACCAAAGAGAGGCAGCCAGTGTTTTAACAATGAAACAATAAATCACCATTCATCAGACATCCTAATTACACTTGGAAATGTGACATTACTCATTGTGCTTTTTAGTGCCAAGGTCTCAAATGAAAAGAAGAAACTAGAACAGGAATTCAGCAGTTGGTCTTGTACATGCAGATACAAACAAAGGCAGGAGAAGAAGGAAGGAGGAATATAAAAATAAGACATACGACACCTCAGTGCATGTATGCCTCTGTTTCCATCCCCACCAACTATTTTTAGATTTGCAGTGAGCCAGACTTTTATTCTGTAGTTTTGTCATTGATAACTTTGTGATGCTAACTAGCAGGAACAAGAGATTGACAGCATCCATTAGTGAATTTAACTCCATGTCACCGGATGGAGCATTCACATCGATGCAGACCCCTCCTTCCTGATCCCCGCCCTCACCGCCAGTCATCCCAGCTAGCAGAGCATGCCCTGTGCGCCTCGACAAGCAAATAGGCCACTTCCCTGGCACCGCTGCTGTAATTGGAAAGAAGATGGGTCTCTGCTCGGAGAATATTTCCACCTGGGCATGGCAGTCAAATTGGATGGCTCGATGATATATCCGATGTATATGCTGCAGACAATTTACCTAAAGCTCCCCCTTTTTGACACCTGGTGCTGCTGGCCCTGCCCCATACTGAGGGTGACATTACATACCTGAACCCCCAGTGAGGGGCTCTGAATTTACCTGCAGGCTGAGCAGTTACTGTGATTACTGTGGCGTGGCACTATTATGGAACATAGAAAGTGCATTTGGCAAGGTCAAAGTACAGTGTACATCAAGTTTAAAGAGAGCTATCATTGCAATGCACTACAAACACATTTACAGGTCATTTTAATGATCATCTAAATGTTTAAATGGCCTACGTATCATTCAGTGACACATTACATGCATTTCTCTCTGTGTATATGTGTGTATTGGGAGATCACATTTCAGTTGAGGGGGAAGGGTGGAGAACAGCGCATACTGTGTTTGTTTACTTGAAACTTAATTTGTTTTTGGGGGTGACAAGAAGAGACATGACAGAGTAAGTGACCTAACCCAAGATAACTAAATTTGTACCAATATGGCAACACTTTGGATTTGAAGCCAACAAAAGAGGTGTCTTAACTGCCTGCAAGTGCAGTTTTGTGTAGAACTTTAGCGACTGTGTTTTTATTTATACCTGTCGCTTGCTTGTAAAGCACAGCAGTGGACGAAGAACGGCTGATTCATGGAGTTGAAATGAGAAATTATCTATGTAATACCTGCTTATTTCACTCAAGAAAACTTAAACATAGTGTCAGCTGACTAGAGGGATATCACCAGCAAGTGAAAGTTTCTGCCAAGGTAAAAGACCATCGCTAATAACAGGCTCGGCTACTTCCTGTTGGCTGTATTGATGTTACAAATGTAGGAGGACTTAATAGATGAGTAAGCTACTCACTCATCTTTTAAGTGGCTGAGTCTCCAATCTGATCTCAACTGCACGGCTGATAGCTAACATTACATGGTTTGTTTACATGACGTAACAGAAGTGTGTAATTAATGGATTTAATATTGACAGAGAGCAATGCAACGTGACAGTCAGGTGCTAGTTTTCTGTTGGGACAAGGTGTCATCATGATTCACTCAGGTGCGGCTGCTCAGTCAACTGGAACACCTGATAAAATTCAGAATAGTAAAATGTGTCTACAAAAAAGACAACAGTCATTTTCAGCATTTGTTGACACTGGATCAGTTTGAAATATTGCAGGGAGCAGTGGAAGCAGCCACATGGAGCTGTTAGATGAAGAGCTGCAGGTGACAACCGCTTAGCGATGAAACCAACTCATTTTCCTCATCGCCATTTTCAGATTTGGTTTTAGCATTATGTTTAAATCAAAAATATTGTCAATATTGCTTTTGGCTTTGTCACCAAATGCTATGCCATAGTCTTGTCGGTCAAATCTCCTTACTCTCGTCTCCTGTTGAGTGAAATAGTGAAATGACTCCTGCTACTTTGTGCTATTCAGGCAAACACAGTTATTTAACTGTAGCATCTGTTGTCCTACATATTGACAAAGACGCAAAACAACAGGGGTCAGAGGGCAAGTAATGTAATCAGCGTACGCCAGATCATCTTGTAACAGTGACTCTGACAACCGCTGCAAGCCTAACTAAGACCGATATAAGAAATGGCTGTGTTCATTAGTCTGAGCATCTCGGGTTTCCATTTCAGAGCGAACACATCACAATCTGTAATATAGCATAAATCATCTTTTGAGCCGAAAAGCATAAAAAGGCATTAATGTGTCTCATTTGCATGATAGACCCATTTGTGTAAATACAGGCCTTTATGTTTCACCACAGACTTTGATGGAGATAACCTGCTGCTATCTTTAACAGCTGTTCAGACTCAACGAATCCTATCTTGGGTTCAGTAAATATAGGATCTGTGCATAAATCTCCTGAACTCGTATCTCCCTCGGGATTTCTGTTATTCCACAGGCAACAAGAAGTCTGTGTGCGGGGTGGGTGAGCATAATCCACAACACTACACTTGCTCATTAGGGAAAAGACAGGAAGCGAATAAGGCACGGTTTTCTACACATAGGCTTACAGCACTTGCTCAACTGCAGACCCCCACTTAGATCAGTCAGGTCGCTCAGTTCCCTGAAATCTTTCGCTAATCCTTGGAGAATCGAAAACATCACACACAGGAATTTTGTGTTGGCCACAGTGTGTTTGTGTTGTTAAGTTTCCCCTCGCTGACCCACTCTACGCCAGCTGTCTCTCACTGCTCACGGCAGTTTTCAGTTTATTACATGTGTCTGTTCTGTTTGTTTATTTAGGAAAAACAGGTAACGAGAAAAATAATATAATCTCTGATATAAATCTAAAACAATTAAAAGACTTCAAAGTGCATTAAAGTTGAGATAACCCTTAAACTGCACAGTGGGGACACTATCTAACCATGGCGCTGCGACAATTAGTCCATCATTTGGTCTACAGGCAGAAAATTAATCCCCAACTATTTTGATAATCAATAATTTCATTAAAGAGGACATATTGTGCTCATTTTCAGTTCATACTTTGAATTTGGATTTATTTACTGTTCTCATACTCTCTGTGCTGGAACACCTGTATTCACCTTCTTCCTGAGACTGACGCTGCGCCTCAAGCTACAGCAACACTACCCACATATGGCTCTCGATGCGAGCTCAGTCCATGCTGTAATTATAAGTATCAACTCATATGTGCTAATGCAGTGTCACAGGGAGTTGTAAAATCTTCTTGGAGTCGCTCTCCAAGTCTGGCTCACCACACTGAGACAAGCCATCTGCCAGCGTGTATGTAGAACTGTCCCTTTATGAGCTTGATACCTTCCTGCTTAGACACTTCAACAACTAAATAACCTGAAAATACATTTAGGGACCCGCCGAAAAATCTCACAGATATTCTTCATCTATAAATAAACAAAACTATGCCACAGGCGATGAGGATTCATTTTAGCTGCCCGGCAGGAGGGAACAGTCGGGACGCTGCTGAGTGAAAGCACGGTGGCGGGTGATTCTCCTGACTCTTCGAGGACATTGCAGAAGCTGTTTGTCATGATCAAAGTGTTCACAGAGAGATTAGGTAAGCAAAGCAATATGTCTACCAACATGCACACTCCCCCCACTACCTATCCGTTCCCCCGCCCCCTCAGTGTAAATAACCTGAGTGTCAGCCGCTGACCCGACAGAAAATTGCCTTATTGATCCCCACAGCGATTTTCCAGCGTGGCCTTTTCTCCTCAGGACCCACAGCAGCAGTTTTGTCAGAGGTACTGTAGGGGGAACTGTACTGGAATAAATCTTTGTATGTGTGTGTGTGTTTGGGTAAAAAGGTTTATTGGGAATTGGGAGATTAGATGGTCCTGCTGAGTCATTTTTCCTCTGACTCTGGTGAGGCACATGGGAAATCGCTTTTGCAGATATTCAGTTCCCATGGAAGTGAAAATGGAGAAAGGGCATGCATGGCTTACTGTGCTGTCTCGGGGAAATACATTCCTCTACCAAATCAAACACAAAACAAAAGCAGACACACTTTCCTCCTTTTCCTCCATTCTGTATACTTAGCTGTAATCTACAGGAGACCCCTGGGGTGAGACTCTGTCTAAAGCACAGAGGCAAAGCGAGGGTCTGCTAGTCCTCTCTTTGTTCATTCAGCCCGAGGGCACTGCTTAACACACCTCAGAGGGAAGTTTCATAATATACAAACACACAAACACCAATCTGTGCTTGAACTTCTTTGCTTTGCTCTCTCCCATAACAGTGATCCTCAGTTGAAAGTCTTTTCTTTTTTTTTTCTCCTTTTGCATTCAGGCTGCTCTTGTTTATGAACCATCAGGTGAGGAGTGAGTTGGGGAGGCTGGCGGCTACCCTTGTGCCTGCCCCAAAAATACACTCTGCCAGTGAAGCCCCTGGAACTCCAGCCTTACTCTAAATGTTTGAAGAAAAGGTAGAGCAGTGCACAATTTCATGCCTTTTTAATGCCGGTGTACTCAAGGTGCTCATCGGCATGCCTGGGATAACAGAGCTAAAGTGAGTTCTGGCTCTGCAGGAAAGAGAAGGTGCCTTTTTCAACCCAAGCCAAGGGGAGAAACTAGGGTTTGAATTAAAGGGAAGCTTGGGGCAATTTATATTTCTTCCCCAGTGAGAAAGAAATATGAATGTGAAGGTTCCAGTGCTGTGTCACTTATCAAAATTAGACCTTCTTGTCAGAAGTAATGACTTCATATTACGTGACCTCACCCTTTTATCCTAGATTTCAAAATCTTTTTGAATTCATTATTTTTTCTAGAAAAGATGCAAAAGTGAGAAATTCAATTGTACATACTCCAAAAACAGAGGGCAGAATTTCACTTTCTCCCACCCTCCTCCTACCTTCAAGGATGTTCACAGTAAGACACACAATAAACCTTGAAATGTCCTCAAAAATGTATAGTGAAATTTCTAAACTTCCGATCTTGCCTCATTTGAGTAACAAGTTACACTATAATGACCTGTTAGAGTCATCAATTCTAAAACAAAAAGCCATCTACTAACTAAACGCAGGCAAGAATAGGCAAAATTCAACCAAACTACTGAAACTCTGAGAGCCAGTCAAAGAAACACTGCTATCTTACAGTCTTCACGTATAGCCTGAGCCTACAGTTGACATTAAAGCTTGATTATTTCAGTTTAAGCAGTAGCAAGAAAACAGCCACATCAAAACCACAGACGCCATTTGGAACATGATTTCTCTACGGTTTGTGTTGCTGTTGTTTCACTGAATAGCAGACGTTAGATGTTGCTCAGCAGTTCAAAATAAATGTTGCAATTTTAGCATTTAATATTAGCTCTTCACTCGCCAAGAGATGTCTCCACCAATACAAAGCCACACCTATGTTTACTCTTGTTTTTCTTCTCTTAATATCACTTCTTCATTTGCTTGTTTTCTGGTTCTTATCAGAAGCAGCGGCCCTCGGGGCAGCTCTACTTCTTCGTCCTTTCAGTGACTCACTATCACCGCTCAAGGTACAAGTGGTATTACAAGGCCGACGGGGGCTAGCTTGTTAGCATGCTAATTTCAGTAGGTCGCTCTGCAACACAGTACACTGACACCTTTGACATAATATCAACACTGTTACTTCTTCACGTTCTGTTGATAATGTTACTTCATTTTTTTGATGTTTTGCAATAAAATTCATGCCATATCTTACACACACATCACACTGTACCTTTAGATGTCATGGTAAATGTTGCATTAAATTTAACTGTTACACTTCAATCATTCATTTTCCATAATGGTTACATTAAATTTTCTACATCAACAATTATCAGAGTTCACATCTTTTAAGCAAAGATGTTATCAGAAACAAGATTATGCACGATTACCGGGAGGAAATGTCCTTGTTCTGAATGAAATTATTATTCATCATAAATAATCAATATGATTGAGTAGAGGATAACCCTAAGGGCTGTGTGTTGCATCAGTAACATAGGCTACTGTATTGAAATGAAAATTTATGGTTCAATTTTGCAGGAAAAAAGCATATTCAAAACTGTTTCAGTGAGCTTTATGGGACAGTTAATTTGGTAAACTGATGTGTTCTTTTTTTACACACATGTCCTTTGAGCAGCAAGAACTAAATTAAAACCAGATGCCACAAATGACCCTGGGGACTCATAAGACCTCTAATACAATTCAAACACTCAACGGAAAAAGAAGAGGAGGCACATTAGGAGGTCGGAGGGAAAGGCTGCAGGATTATGAGGTAAGAGTGAATGATGAAGGAAGGGGGGAGTGAAAGAGCGGTGAATTACAGCTCGCCTTTAGCTAAGAAAGCAGAATGTTAGTGCACCCAGCCACATGACTCATAAATCTCACTTGTTTTCCTTGTGTTGTCCAATAAAATAAAGCAGTACTCCTAGCAGGCTGGGGGCGGCCGACTACAAAGTGCTGAAAGGGCACTTTCCAAGGGCTGCTCTCCTAGACCTCTGAAGTGTCAATAACATGCTGCAGGAAATTCCTATCCTTGATACCTGCACTGTTTGTGTTTGCATGGATGAGTGCGAGGTCACCTCTGACCTTGATATGTCTAAACAGGCCAAGGATGACAACGAGAAGTTAGACAGGCGGCCGGCTGACACTGATAATGTTGATCTCTGAGGGAAAAAGCCACCACTGCTGAGTCCACTTCCTGTTTCCTGCCTCAGATCTGGGGAAAAAAAACTCAGCCATTGTTTCCAGCTGCTGAGCCGGTATCACTGAAGAGCTTTATCTGTCACTCTGGGGGTAGTTAGAGGCCACTAAGACTCATTGATGTCTCTATAGCTTATGGAGATGAGTCACTAACACCTATTGAAAATAACATGATGAAATGAGATCTGAGATTAGACACAGCGGGATGCAATTCTGCTCTGGACACACTTGTAATTATCTACATATAGTCTGCAAAGAGGTTGGGCACGAGTTGTCGGGGATACAACTGCTCCGCTCTACGGTAATACATTGTAAGGTAGAGCAGGAAAAATAGGATATATTGCACATTAACGCAGGTCAGGCAAAAAGGAGAAACAAGAGTATGCATTTATGCGTCAGTGAGGGAGAGTGGGTGTTAATGAACTTCATCAGCCTATGTGTGCGTGACTCCACTGTTAGGACAAGCTCATTCAGAATAGCTGGGTGCTACGGTATGTTACGCAAGTCACATGAGAGATGAACTCATATAAGACCTGCAGAAGACACAAGGTGCTGAGAGCATTTAGAAGCTGCACTGTTTATGCTAATGCATGTAAAGAGACTGCGGGTGCCCTGAGGCACTGGCACATTTACATCCATGTTCAAATGTTAAAGTGAAGAAAGAAGAGTCGATTCAGCACTAATATGACTGGAAGGGCAAGGCAAAAGGGAAGTCTAGGACAAGAGGCAAAGACAGGACAGGACAAGTACGGTGCAAGAAAGGCAGAGCTTAAATTATAAAACTGCAAAAAAGTAAATTAAAAATAAATGTTTCTGTCGTGGCGACAGCTGCTCCATCCTCCTCTCTCCCGCCTCTAGTTCATCTGATTAATCTCTGTGTTGTGCATACACTGCTAACCTCCGTCGTCGTTCCAGACCCACTGATTCACACCTGCCCACCAGCCACCACTATTAAATTTCCCACATCAACTCATCACCTGACCCCGCCATCTGCCCACTCAGCTGCTCCTCATTCCTAATATAAAGTATATATAGAGGATAGGTATCAGTTACAATACGTCAGATTGTCTAGGTTGCCTAAGTGTTCCAGTATTTACAACTATGCCCGTCTGCCCCGCAGATTATTTTGCTGGTTCTGACGGTCTTCTCCCCGCCAACTGAGAGCCAGCCTTTTGACATAAGATGAATCAAGTTCAACTACAGGTGTAGATCACAGGTTTCATCGGGATACAATACGATATCCATTCTTTGGACAACGAAATGATACTTGCTGCGACGACACAATTTTTGATTCAACTCAGGGGCCTGTGATCAATAGAAAATGAAAAAAAAAAGTCTTCTTCTTGTCTGCTTGGCAGTAGGCAGCTAGCACTGTGAGAATATTTAGGAAGGAGGTGTGCTCAGACAGAAACGGTGACACAGATGTGCCATGGGAGTTTCAAAATACAAGCCTATCTTAAAGATAACAACATGTATCGATGATGTCACTCGGCATCGATTATTGAATCGATGCCCTGATCCAGATTGATGTATCGTTACACTGTTTCACATTTGGGTAACAGATCTGTGGTCAAGTGCTCATTTATTTTTGTTAAACACATACAAGATCTTAGGGGCCGTTCCCCTGTGGGTAAGATTTATAAATTATGGAAACACCAGCCACACTTAAAATGATCCAAGGTTTCACCAACTAGCAGAGGAATTTTCATGTGACAAAAAAGCACAACACCTGTCCAGGGACTAAGAATGAAAAATAGCATTTAGGCTACATATTAAGGCTCATTACTTTGCACTATCCCTGTTAAATGAACCAGGAAACAAATATAAATAAAGACAGTTGTTTATCACTTCTAGCACGGTCACGATCTTGACAACAGTTAATTTGTGAGGATGCATGAGGCTCATGCTAAGTCTAAATCTCTGAAACCCCTGAAGGGAGGATGTGGAAATATTGCAGGCACACTTGACCTTTTTACTGCCACTTTAATCACATGGGGGTCCGTGTTACATTAGATTAAGAGTGGGACAACCCAAGGAGAGTCTGTACGGAAAGGATATATCCTCAGGGTTTAAGTGTTCAGGATGCTACATTAGATAAGGCCATTTTGATTAACAAAATACAGAATGCATGCAAAGCCCGTAGCAACAACTCCTCAATGTGGGTCTTTGTTTGGATTGGGTTTTATCCAGTAATGTTCAGTCTGTATATTTTAGTGTCCAATGGTGTGGGAGTAGAAGCGTTTATTAATCAGCAGCCAGCTACCCTCGCCGAGTTGATGTTTCAGCTTCCTACACAATGGAACAGGATTACAGATGGAGGTTAAATTTTTGAATTTTGGGTTGACAGTGTTACTGCATGGCAGCAGCTGACAGAAGGGGCAGTTTCAGTGACACAATTATGTTGCCAGGAGCAACAGGCAATAAATTAATGATGCTGAAGAATGTGCAAAATGATGTTTTTCATTGATTACATCTGTTCTCTAGGATATTGCATGCAGTCAATTTATTCAGCACAAATATTGTTCCTCACATGCTGTATGTAATATTCTCCATTGAGGGAGTTTATTCAGGAGCACTCTGATAGTGCAGGCTAAAGAGTGTTTACATTTTTTCCATCCAAAGGACCCGTTAAGTTTGGCCTGATTGTACTGATAACAAGCGTAGGGTGTACTCCCCAGGTAGAGTTTACATTCCCAAGTACAATATCAATAAAAA
Organism: Chaetodon striatus; assembly: GCA_029783705.1. Lineage (NCBI taxonomy): Eukaryota > Metazoa > Chordata > Actinopteri > Chaetodontiformes > Chaetodontidae > Chaetodon > Chaetodon striatus. The sequence continues at coordinate 7,767,553 of JAPZEB010000025.1, read as the reverse complement.
AAATACAAGTGCTGTGTGAATAAAGTGAATGTTGGAACCACAACAGCTGGCCCACTTTAATTTCCTCCTGACTACAGCACTGAAGACACATTCATCAAAATCCAGAGTCCATCTGATGGCCTAAAATGCCTTGAATCGCATGCTAGCCTTGGGCAGTATCACAGTATCACAGTATACCATGGTATTTAGAAATTCTGACAGTATGATTTTGAATACCATCAAAAATATATGGAGGTATGAAACAAAATGGATACAGAGCTGGGAGTGGGGCATCATTCACTCCTGCAAAAGCCAAAAATGTTTGACTTTCCAGGTATAACATTACCCAGACTTTATACGTTATTGGGCCCATAGAGTGAGCACACCAGAGACATCCAATGGTTGCGCCACTAACTTCCGGTTCAGCCCTTTGCTAACTTGAATGGGGATGAGTTTTCAAATGTTATCAGACCAAATAATGTTTCTTTCACAATGTAAGTATATGGGAAAAGGGGGAAAACTCTTTCTTGGGTCCAATGGCATCACATGACGTACCATAAGTTGTATAAAAGGTATAAAAAAGTAGATTCCAGACAAACCTACTACATGCCCTTCAGTTCATGTTCAAGAGATATACAGAACCAACAAACTCAGTATCACCTGCTGCAGTGCAGTTCGTGATTGTCAGAACAGGAACTAACCAAGATGGTTTTGGTGATTTTAATTTTGAGACTGTCGAGTTTAAATGGAGTAGGATACACAATGAGTTTATTGAGCCAATGTTAGTCTCAGCTCGGTGAAAGAGCAACTTGAATCCAGAAGGTGTATGGTTTTATTTTTCTGTTTAATAAGGAAAGCAGGTGTAAAAAAAAAAATCCTTTCTTGACATTCTGTGAGTTTAATAGACCAAAAAAAGAGCTTGAGGAACATAGCAAACTTGCTGCTCCTTCATGAGATATGCAAAACCAGCAAACTCATGTGAAACGATCAGTATCACCTGATGCAGTGAATGAAATCGCTGTGAGCGATTAAATACCTCAGGTTTGCATATTTGGCGTCATCATGCCTGAGCATGCTACAGCATACAGCCAAGCAGCCTGTCTAACCTTTGAGAGCAGCATGCTGATCTGTCCTACAATTTACCCTGCTGTGTTATACATTTTTGACGGCCACTGTATAATCACTTTGTGTCACTGTCATCATTGGAAATTGAGCTGACAGACATCACAATGTGAGGGAGCAATGATTACAGCCCAGTTATAATGTTAGTGAGTGAATCAACATGGCCTCTAACCTGCAATGCTAACAGTGTATCCTAACATGAGCACCATCTGTTTCAATGGGCAGAATAATGGGAGTCGGGCAGACGTGAGGGAAAATTATCTCTCTCTCTCTCTTGACAGGCAAAGTACAGCAGCACAGAATTTCAAATACAGTGGGACAGTCAGAACAACAAGCCAGCAGATAAAAAACTGGAAGCAACGGAGTGAGATAGAAGAAGACAGACAAAGACAGTAAGGAAATGGAAGAGATGGAGAGAGAGCGATGTGAAGATCATATAAAACAGTGTGTGAAGAGAAACGTAACAGAACAGGAAGGGCGGAGGAGGCGACTGAAGACGAGTCCTAGAAACAGAAAAGCTGAGACTCCCCTTCGTTCACACTCGCTATAAATTATTAATACGAGCACTGAACAAATGAGTTCAGTGCACAGGGAGGGGTAAATGAATCGCCCAGTGTGAGTCCCCGAGATAACCTCCAAAAATGGACTAGTCCCGAGTGGCAAGAAGCGACAGAGTGCACACATGCATGAACACTGGATATCAGTGGCAGGGCATGATTTTCCAAAATCAGACACTTCTTCTAAGTATGTTTTTAGACAAACACGCTTCCCACAAACACCTGCTACATCTGCAACTGTAATCAAGCAAATAAAGGGAGCAGTGTGTATTATAAAATAACTACTGAAGGTAACTAAAAAAGTGCAAGTACAGAAATGTTACCAGTGTAATGAAAATTTCTATAAACATCTATATAGTTTACAAAGTTGTATGTGCTTTCAAAGAGGAGAGTGTGCAGCAAAACACACTCCTAAACTTTCTTACCTGCAGCAATCATCTTCTAGATGCATTTAATCACATCTATTTAAGCAATAAACAAAGTTAATATAATTAAGTCTAACCTCTAAAAAGAAAATGGACAACTACTTTGACGACATATTTATAAATTGCTTGTCAGTCTCAACTGAGTGCACTTTATCGTCTGTGAATTGTCATAGATTAAATTTTGTATTTGTCCAAGCAGCAGTCCAAAATCTAAATCTGCAGGAAATTGTACATGCCATTTTTACTATTTTATGATGTTTTATTGACCAAACAGTTAATCAAGAAAATAAGCAACAGCCAGATTAATCACTAATGAAGTTAATAATTTGTTGCAGCCCTTATAGAAACTCACTGACACAGGTTTATGGTCTTGAACGCATTTCATTACAACTCCATCTCACAGCAGTTGTTTAGCTTTGAGTTTACCCTCAGTGATAACATAAAAAATATCTCTAAGCTATACCCATCCTTTCGGATGGCCTGATGGGATATGGCTACCAGATTGGTGTGTTATGCTACAGGGGGCGAGTCCATAATGCCAAATCTGTAATACACACTTTTGCATAATATGAATGGTGCTTTCTGTCACTGTGCCAAATGCCTGTGGCAGCCTGTGCCTAACAAGAGCCCTTTGTTTGTTTTGGTTTGGGTTTTTCTGCTCTGTTAGCTCCTTTAGCTCTGTTAGCTTTGTAAGTTCACTCATGTGTCGACATCCCTGCTAAAATAAGTCAGATCCCCCTGGCCGCCAGACCCCTGCGTGTGTGATAGCACTGCTGTTGCGGGCATTGTTTCGGATCAGAGCAGGGTAAAAACACGCGCATCCAAATCTTGGCCAGCTGCCCCGACGAATACAAAACACAGCTGAGTCTACTTTGCACGATGAAAAGCTGCTCTCATGGTATATAAATTCATTAGCGCTTATGAATGTAACATGTCAAGCTCAGAGCTTCTCATTAGACACAGGATGGAGAGCACTGAGGTCAAAATACTGTTACGTTAAAGCCTTCATTTTTGAACATATATGTCAATGTATTCTTTATTTTCTAGTAAAGAGCCCGTGACTAAAATGCAAGTCCAGACACCATTACTCCCTCGACTTCTTGTTTTACTGCTGCTGATTATAGATCTCTCTTTTTATTCCCACCACTGATCAATATCTGCTCACACCGACTGGGCTGACTGTTGTTTTCTTTTACCTCCATCTAATTCAATGGTGTATAAATATCACTGGCTATGGCGGACAGGTCAAAAATTTACAAAACAGTGTCCTGTGTAAGTTATTAATAACTTACAGAAACATTGTGTGCAATAGTCCAGCATGAATACAGTCCCCTGACAAGCTAGACTATAAATACCAATAATCCAATTAGTCCCATTAGTTAATAGCCCCCCGCCCTCTCACTAGTTTAAATTATACATTGACATGTGTTGCAACCAATCTATAAAGAGGTCACATAAGGGGCAGAGAATGAGAGACAAAAGGTCACTATCAGATACGGAAGCTTTAATTTACAACAGCATCCAAATGCGCTGTAGATTACAGAAAATAATTGGTCCCTCTTGCCAATCACAGCTTTGTACACGTGCAGTCTAATATCTTTTCTAATTAAAATACTACACAAATGGCGTTTCTGCAGCATCTGCAATTTCCATCTTTCTTTCGCACCTCTTGATCACACATTTGAGCAACGCCTTGAACATCCAATTTTAACTCTGATTCCATTTAAAATAATATATTGTCACTCCTGTGTCCTGTGCTCCAGCAGCAAATATCTCCCTATCTGATTCAATTACAGCGTGATGGTTCGACTGTGACAGCCAGAGGGTCAAACAGGAAATCATTTGCAAAAATTACCACTTATCAGGGTTTTAAGATCTGCGTGCAGCACAGCGCCGTTCAGTTAGATGTAGGCCCACAGAATAGAAGACCAGTTGTTTTAGATGGTGGTTTAAGGAGTGGGTTTGGGAGGTATAATTACAATAACGGTATTTTACTCTTGACAAGCAGCAACACCGACAAAGCTAAAGAAGCAATCAAAGCAGCTGCCTCAACGTAGACTGATGTCGAGTTTTTAAAATAGACTGCAGCTCTAAGAAAAGTTAAAACTGAAAAAACAAAATAAAGAGAAAACACTGGAACTACAGTACACACGCTTCCAGATATCCTCCTTCTCCTTTAGAGGCTGACAAAAGGGCAGTGATGCCAAATATTCAGACTAAACAAGAGTCTAGTTTAGCTTTTGCATGTAATATATTTGCATGTAGATATGTCTCCCTGGGGAAATGCCCTCACGACCTTTTGTATCTTTAAGGGTTGACAGCTTGTTTGCCTCTGCCTTCACAAAACAGCATTCCCGTGCCTTAAATGTGGACAAATAAAATCTCAAAAGGTCTGTGTGTCCTATGGACGGTAATAATGCCGTAAAAATACACAAACAAGGTGTTCTCCACTGCATTAATAGGCACAATCTGGAGCAGATGTTAAATGGACCTGTCGTGTTTCATTCACTCTCGTCAGCATATAGTCGCCTCCTGTAAAGACTCAGTGGGCCTAAAAGGTCCATAAACAAACTGTATTTAAAACATCACACACACATGCATAAACAGCCACTCTGTATTGCTCTCATCCGCTCCAGTGTCCTGCTGCTTGATTCTGCTGGGCTCCGCTCTTTAGCTAATGGTCACTGCAGAATTAATTGCAACAATCCATCTCATTTTACTTGGAAAATACAAATGGTAACGTTACCTCCACTGTCACGCCACAGCTTCCCACACGCTCAAACATGCACATTTTGTACTCTATACCAACTAGACATGGGTCTGTTTTTCATTTACCTTCACTAAACTTTTTCCATAAGCCTTAAGTCATCTTTTGAGAGCAGGAATGCCTGGGTTTGTGGAGGAGAGATTACCCACAGATGCTTTATATCTCACCATGCACACTGCATTCAATGTTCTGACAACTGTTGAATAATAACTTTCAGAAAACTATTTATTACAATGGGTCTTTGTTTTTGCAGCTTCGGCCACTGTTTTTTTTTTTTTTTTAACATTTTGATAACATTACTCTGACTTTTATTTTATGTCTGTACTTTATTTTAATGTGCAGGACCCCAGGAGGACCTGAGGCACATCCATGTGCTTCTAATAGGTGTCTTTGAATAAACAGTAAACTTGTCAAAGTAAGTGAAGGCCCAACAGGGGTAACAAGCATGAGTAGTCAAACAAAGATAAAACAAAGAAATTACGCCCCAAACTTTCTGTTTCGACCACTGCTTACAACCTGACTTCAAGTTTTACCTTTGACCTATCATACTCGCTAGATGTGTGCACACACTATTCTCCAGTGCAATGACGGATTATGAGTTTTGCCTCAAAATAAATGGGTAGCCAATCTGCCAAAACCATCATCGTGTTAACCATCTACTGTATGTGGTTGTCTGACTGCTCGTGTTTCCTGCCCCGTTGAATCAATTTTTAAAGACGTAGCTACGTTCAGGAAACTAAATTGGAGAAAACAAAGCAATCAAAACTGACAGAAAAAACCGCCCGCACTACAGAAACAGAGCCAACCATAGCTTTCTTTTTAAGAGTGATTTAACACAGCAGTGAACAGCATTAATTCACTAACATCTCCTGGTTTAGAGAAAGAGAAGAACATCAGTCGATGCACCAAAAATAACAAAACAATTAGCAACTTTATTAGCACTCAGGTTGCACATTAGTCATAAAAGCTAGAAAAAGTAAGACTTTGAAAGACCGCTAAGCCGTTAATTACAGCTTAGCAGGTGATTTGTTACAGGTGATTTGACAAGCTCTTTGTGGATTTATGACATAACAGTTTCCTTTGGCATGTCTGGCACTCAACCTTTGGGGGTCATTTTCGCAAGTTTTAAAACTATTCCAGACACTTCACTGTTTTTGACACCTTGCTAGCGAATCTGCAAGTCACATGTGATCAAAATGTCTCAGTTTCAGTAGCGCTGGCCTGCTAGTAACTCACATTAGATGAGAAAGAGAGAGCGAGTTGGAGTTACAAAACTATCACTAAGTTTAAATGTCCTTGTCTGAGAGTAACTAAAAATAATTAATGTTGCTGCAAAATGAATGATGTTGAATAAATATATGATGTTGAATGCATACACAGAGAGCATTTGAATACTGATTTTGACGTGGATTACCATGGCAACGACCAAAGCTTTGAAGCATTCAGGTAAGCCCCACAAAGAACAAAGAACATACAGATACAATACAGTGAGGGGGAGGGAAGTTGTCCTGAATACAAGCGGACTAGAAGTCCAACAATAGTTGTCACTGGTATCCGACTTTCATATCTTCACAATGTACGAAGCACGCAGAAAAAAAATAAATAAATAAAAAAATCTGAAGGCAGACTGAATAAGTAGCAGCCGAATATGACCAAACACAAATAATCAGAGAGAATAAATTGCATAGCAATCTCATCTTAAAGAATCGTCACCATCTGCGGCATACACATCATCATAGACATCATCATCAATATTGTCATCATCATCCTCATCAACATCATCATATCCTCTGTATGAGATCTGAAGAGACCACAGAAAATTTTTGCATTTCTAAACAAAAGGAGCGACTGTAGCTACCTCCCATACAAATACTTCTCATTAAGCCAAACAGCTGAATCCTGTATTCTGCCGTGCTTTGTGCTGCTTGAAATCAACACTGGCTGACATAAATGATTAGAAATGGCGTTAACATAACTTTAGGCCGTCTTAATCCTATGAGAAGTACCTTTATTTATACAGATGGCTCTTTAAGTAGCTTCATTTTACAAGAGAACATTTTTACTTAGCTGTTTGTGAGCAACTTACTCTCAGCTCAATGAATACACATATCAGACCGGTTTTAAGCTCTTGCAGTCTCACACTAATTAAACTCCTGAATATGGTGTCTGTTACACTTGGCAGTTAAGGAGCTAAAGCTTTTCAGACTTGCTAGTGACCAAGCAAAAATAAACTCAACTGTTGCTAAGCCACAAGCCTGTGTTTAGCCTGAGAACTCTTGAGATCCTGGCAGGAGCCCAATCTGAGACTGATGGGGAACACACACACACGTTCCACTGTGCCAATAAAATTTAGCAGAAATTTAGGCTGGGGTCGATTCATGTCACGTCAATCCGGATAGTGAACTTTATTTGAACCTCGAAGCTCAGACTTATGGTGATTTGTCATAATTAAGATTCTTATATCAAATCTGTAATTATTATCATATTATTATCGAAGGTGCTGCTTTGTCTTTATCCTGAGGACTGCAGATTTCAATTTGCATTTTGAATTGGAGCAAATTTAAGGTGACATGATCGCACATCTTGACACAATAATTGTTTCCTCGCAGGCGGAAGCCACAATCCTTGGCCTGGGTCATCCAGAGATGTCATTATAACACACACACACACACA
>JAPZEB010000025.1:7722866-7738751 GCA_029783705.1 Chaetodon striatus | reverse complement strand
GTGGGTTTTCTCTGGGTACTCCAGCTTCCTCCCACAGTCCAAAGACATGCAGGTTAATTGGTGACTCTAAATTGTCAATAGGTGTGAATGTGAGCATGAAGAGTTGTCTGTCTCTATGTGTCAGCCCCTGTGATAGTCTGGCGACCTGTCCACCCAGTGTCAGCTGTGATAGGCTCCAGCCCCCCGCGACCCCCAACAGGATAGCGTTTACGGAAAATGAATGAGTGAATGAGTTTATCTAAGTCAAAGTATGCAGAATAGTTCCCGTCAGAGTGTTCAGTCTGTGACGTAGCATTGTCTTTTATGCAATGATCATGTGTTTTCTATGTTAAGTCTGAATTTGCAAAGTAAATAGCTGTCTCATGAATGCAGTGGACGAAGAGAGCACGATGTTTCTCTCTGAGATGTTGTAAAGAAGCATAAAATTGAAATACTCAAAGTACAGTTCATTAAAGTTGTACTTAAGTAAAGCACTTAAGCAAATTAATTTAGTTACTTTCCAAGACTTCAAACATTGCTGCTACACTACTTTGCTGGTTGTGAGCATAATGCCTGTGAAAAGAAGTGGGTCCAAAGTGGCATGTAACATTTTTCCTCTCTCTCGTCAACATAAATAGAACACGGCTCAGATCAGCCATCAGTGCAAATAGTATCAGTGGAACAATAAGCTCAGCATTATTGCCTCGCTGAAGTTATATTTGTCTGTTCCTTTTATAGACGAGACAAACAGCAAACTGCTGTGTGCATGCGGCCCTCGTGTGACCCGTCTCCTCCAGATTCATAATCAAAACATCTCTTGTTGTGTAACAAAATATTTTCAAAGCACGTTAGTCGACGCTGAAAATCGGAGCGTTCACTTGTGAGGAGCATCGATGCAATGGTTCAGGATTTTTATAGCCTGAACACAACAATTAGCCATACATTAGAGGGGGTATATGGGCCATGTAAATGAGAGTGAATGCAATAGCAAACACACCATTAAGCTGATGGAATGGGGCCACAGAAAGCCTGACTCCCTCCCCAACACGCCGATTAAACATGCCAGTATGCTTTTAGTGTGCTAACCATTCCTAAAGTGAAATTAGAAGTGAAAAAGTAGGAGCTTGTTCAGTGTTGACAACACTTGTTAGGAGCTGTGTCAGTTTATGGCTACACAGTGCCATCCGCTGGTCTTTACATGCATTACAAGCAGAGCCCAGAGGTGTCAGAGAGGATGTAAAATTCACCTTTCAGTCATTTGCACCAACATTAAAAGTGAGTATAATTTAAATTAACTGCACAGACTTTGCATCAAAAGTTGGCAAATAACCACCAAACCCTGCGTTCGTCCATGTATTCAGAGGTGACTGAGGGTCAGACTGCTCCCATATTCAAAACAAACAACATCATTATATGTAAAGGGTAGCCACTCTAAACATTAAGAGCGATCAGGAGTAAACAAACACAAGAGCCCTCATGCAAACAAGGCCAATTTAACCGGCTTCACCGTGGTGAGAGCCCAGTTGACAGACAAATGAGACCCAGTGATTTAACTACAGCAAAATAGAAGTAAATAAACACTCGGACCAGTTCATTTGAAAAGCTTTCAGGCTCAATTCACACCGGGGAAGGCTATTAAATATTTGGCATTACTTTATCGTGTGTTTATTCCACTGTAAAAAAAGGACCCATGAAGTGAGAGTCAGTTAATTAAATTCTGTTTGTAGCGTCAGATTAATTCACAAGAGTAGATACAGATACACAGCAATATTTCTCACTGCAAAATCTGATTGGAGCTGAAAGGAAGTCGATGCTATACAGGAGAAGATAAGATGGAACTTAGCTCATCCCTAATGAAAGTTTTGTGTCAAAAATGCTCAGTATATATACAGTATAATGAAAGCAACACCTGTACAATATAGTGCAATGAATAACCTCCACAAAGTACGACTTCAGTCTCAATTTATAACAGAGATGAATCTAGTGTTTCGTGATACAGTCCTCAGGAAATCTGATTTAAAGGACTTTCCAACAAAGTACTTATTACAGTGCTGTTGCATTTCAGTAGGTGCAGATGTTATTTTTATTGTTTGACTCTGCTATGCACAGTTTTCTTTGAAGAAGCGGCTCCCAACAAAGACGCCTGCCAAGGTTCACAAGTTCAAACTGATGGATCACGAATGTATAAAAGAGGAAAGAACACATTTATGCTGTGCAAAAAATTATGGTAATTTTTCAGACTCTTTGATTCTCTGATCTACAGTTTCAAGGTTTGTATTGGCATGTGCAAAATAACTACAAAGATGCAGTTATTGGCAACGAAAAACTTACATCTCAGCCCCCCTCCATGTATAAAAGAAAAATAAAAATGAAATAAGATAAAATAGAATTAAATTAAATTTAAAAAATGAATCTAAGACCCAAGGTAGAGCTCAAATATAGATATAGGGATACAACATCAACATAAATATATGTAATTACATGAATAAATACATAAATAAGAATGAATCTAAAATAAAATATATTTGCGGCGGACAGTAATTGCTAAATATTTCGACTGTAATGTAAACAGGGATGTAGTAGATGTGTGTGTCATGAAAAGTAATAAATGTACAATATATGCACAAGATGTAAAACAGGAAATAATACTTGGAAAATCACTTGCCCTGGCTCTATTTTGGTGAAGCTGTGCACACCTCCAAACTATGCAGTAAGCCTTTCCTCAGGCTCACTCAGAGATCAACAGGTTCCCTGAAAGTTATTGTTGCTTGTAGTATATCTGGACACAGTTTGGTTTAAAGGTTGCAAAATATACCCACCAGCACATCTAAAACTCACAAACTAACGTGTTATTTCTTGTTTGTTTAATCCAAATAAAAAGGATTTTACAGTTGGGTTATGTGCGGGACTATTTCCTGGCTCGGTGCAGTTAATTCATGAAGAGAGGCGGCTACCGGTGGCACAGGTCTGGATGCGAGTCCCCTAACTTGGACTTGAGTCACATGATTTGGATTTGAGTCAGACTCGACTCACAAATTTGATGACTTTAGACTTGACAAAGTCAAAAAAGACTTGCAGCTCGACTTGGATTTTGACACCAGTGACTTGTGACTGACTTTGACTTGAGCTTTTTGACTTGAAACGCTTGATACTTTCCCTCAAGCCCAAAGATTAAAATGTGTATTACTTAAAAAAATGTGCCATGTATGAATCAAGTCCCTCCATTTACTGAATGAACTAATGTGAATGCTATTCATTTTTAGCGAGTCAGCACTTAACTCCTCAGATCCACTTTGCTTGAACCAATCTGACAGCATTCAGTCAGGCTGGGGAAGAGAACCCAAGTAACGTTATGTTACTGAGCACCAGTTGGAAAGAATTATACCAAAGATAATTTCGTTTGTGTACAAAAACTACACTGTAGTCAACAAAAAACAAATTGCAGCAAGTAAAAAATGACAGTTAAAAATTACACTTCAAGCTAACCTATTTTAACAAAGACAGACAAACAGAATTCCCAATTCCCAGTGGTCCAGTCAAAGGATCCAAATGTCTCCCTAGTCATCAGCTCAAGGTCCACACACTTTAATATATTTAGCGTCATACTTGTGTCTGGCCATGCAATCAAGCTAGTTTGCTGTCTCTGTTAAGTAGCTGTCTGTTGGTTACTCACTCTACAGCAGAAAATGGCACTTCAAAATAAAAGCTCTGTGCCAGAAATTCACTGTACTTCAAAATAAAGTGTGTTTTTTACAAAGTTGACATGTTTGCAAGTGACTTGAGGTCCATTCAGAATGGACCCGCGACCCACCAGTAGGGAACCACTGGTTTAACGCTTGAAACTCAAAGCTGGGGACTTGCCTGTCTTGACTTGAGACTTACTTTATGACTCGCAAAACAATGACTTGGTCCCACCTCTAGCTGTTGGTAACTTAATATTTACTATAAGAACCAGGGCGCGGTATTGATCTTGTTATTGAACACTTGACATGAATACAAGTGAGCAACATGTGAAACTATTCCTTTAATCTGGACTAAACACGGCACCTTGACCCCAGAGACTGCAACTGGTGAGATCTGAGACATTAGTTTCTGATGTCATCCAATCTGGAGCCTGGATATAATAAAAACGATGGTATTTGAGGACCTCAAATCCTTTCAGACACACATTAACATTCAGTTTGTTTCTCAGCAGTGATATTACAGATATATGGACGGGACAAACACGACTCATTGTCTTCTTGTACTGTTGGTGATCCGGGAATTTAAGCTTATTTTACTGTTGACTTACTGTTAATTCCTCTGGATGAGTATCAGCCTAAATTCCTACAAATGCAAATACATAAAGAGGATTTTCAGCCAACATCAATACTAGTAATTAGAGTCTCAAATTAAACTCTTCAGATGTAAAATTAACTTGGCCACCCGCAGGCTCTGCTAGAAAACGATAGAAAGCAACAACTGCCAACAATTAAAATGAGTGAATGTTATAAATGGGGCATATCCATTCCAGAAAATATTACAGAGGAACTGTGGGTGTGAGGCCAAGCTGGTTAAGGAGCACACGAGTCATTGTGAATTTTCCATTTACCAGAAACAGAAGTGGAATAAACAAACCGCCTCAGCCAGAGCGGCCGCAGCTTTCTCTCTGGGTATCTCACATGCTCCATGCAAACGCTGCCAAACCGCGTAATGTCATTACACTTTAACGAGGCAGACAGCTCATCCTCAGTTTATTAGACTCAACCGAGTATCCAATTATGAAATGTCTTCCAGATACGTATATATTCAACTCTTCCACTAATGTTTTACTTTGGGGACTTGTTGTGTTGTCATAATGCTGGATGATTGTATTTTAATTATACTGTGCTATACTCTGCCCTCTGGCCAGAAGAGGTTATTACAGGTGGTGCAAACAACTTAGTTGATGCCGCAGGGATGCTGTACACACCCTTCTTTGTATTACTGCTCAAGGGCACACCAGCAGGGGAACATACCAGCTTGTGTACAGAGCTACAAAGTCACTAAGTACTTTACTTTACAGTACAGTTTAGGCTTAGTTTATCTAATTATACTACATTATAAAGTTCAGTTCAACTTCATATATCACAAGTTGGAGATGATCATTTCAAATTCAATTTTGAATGCTCCTAATATTTACTTGTAACTGCATCTACATCCCTGAAAACATGGATGCTTCACACACAGAAGATCTAAACTATCGGCACAGTTTCAAGTTGGGCAACTTCACTTCATTATTACATCCCTTTAAACACTTGTGTGACATGTCATAATTAGCGTATGAATTCTTGGGTGATGGCCGACAACATGATCTGTGAGGTCACAGTGACCTTTGACCACCAAATTCTCATCAGTTCACTCTTGGGTCCAAGTGGATGTTTATGCCAAATTTGATAAAATTCCCTCAAGGCGTTCTTGAGATATCATGCTCATGAGAATGGGACGGATGTAACAACAACCTGACTACATGATGCCTCCGGCTATGGCTATCGCCTGTGGTCAATCACTGCTCATGAACTGCAGTCAAACTGTCAAACCAGGCAGCGCTGATCAAACCTCAGTCAAGATTATTTTACTGCGTTGCCTATTTCCTGCCTAAGATGTTTAGAGACACGTATTTTGTACTGTTTAGCTGTAAAAGGAGAAGTTTGTGATCTAGCTGCCATGTTGGAAACACTGCAACGTTGGCTTGTGGATTGCTGTTTTGGGTTGGAAACAGTAGAGCCAAAACAAGGCACTGCCAACCAGACGGAGCAACTTTCTCATTTTATGGCTAAACAGTACACTAAATTATGTTTCTGAGAACATTTGAGGTGAGAAATGGGCAATGCAGTAACAGAGTCTTGATTCACGTTTGATCAGCGCTGCCTAGTTTGACAGTTTGACCGCAGCTCATGAGCAGTGACTTACAGCTGTGTCACAGAGTCCTTGCTCTGATTGGTTGTCTTCAGCGAGCTGCGGTTAATTCTAGCAAGTACGAGGGGAGAAGAGACATGACTTTCTTGTGCTTCTTTTCAAGTAAACAGGACAACGTTGTTGTGGTCCAATCATCTTTCAATCTGATGGAGACGTAAGACTGAAGGATGCTGAAATGCATGACATCACTTATATATTATACAAGTAGTTACCTGGCCAAACACAAGACGCATCTTTCTGAAATCATGAGACAAGGACACAGCATTGCTATAAAGTAAAACTTTAATTTGGTATATAGTTTCCGATGTAGTTTCATCTCTGGTTGTTAGTTTTACGGTTCATTACAGGAATGGAATGCTGAAATCTAAAGATTAATCAACAAGAGTGCACACTTGTTATCTTTCAGACTCTGATTTATACAGTATCATAAATTTCTAATACATGTTTTTTCTTTTTATATATATTTATATATCTATATTCCCGTTTATGTGTATATAAAATAAAAAAAACTCTTTAATTATTGCAAAATTTAAATTTGCAAACTGCAAATAATTGACTGACACACATGAATTCATACTCATGAAGATAAAGAAAACAAATAATGAACAAAAGGGAAACACAATTCATTCTTTTATGGAGTCATAGCATGGCCATCCCGAGGATTAAAACTCCAGCTTCTTTTCTTTAGGACTAAAAACCCCAAACACACACTCCTGTTTATAAGGCCCATCATGAAGTTCAGTTCTTTCCCCCATGATGCGTGACCTGATAACCATGCACGACGTGTACACTACATTAAAGCCACTTATTGCTCTCTTTAACATCACCGTTACGAGATAAAGGTACAGCTTCGTTAAAGTGCTCGGTGTGGTGTAAAACGGTGGAGGACGATGAGGTAACCGAGGGAGGAAAACAGTCTTTGGGTGGTGGAGTAACGACACCGCAGGGGTCATTATGTTGATGACGTGCGTTTGTGAGTCACACTGTAATTACTGCCAGTGTAATTGGAGAGAGTCAAACGTTCATCCGTAACGTAACGTTAGTCTTTCACTGCTGGGCCGGTCAAATCTTTCAGTACTTAAAGTGGAAACAGACACGTGTGTTTTTAGCTTTAACTTATCATTACGACGTAAATGTTGATTGCACATTGTAATGGCTACAGAGTAATGACATCATCAGAGTTTAGACTGGTTCCCTTTAAGTCTTGCTGTCACTGTGCACTTCTCTCTGCCGCTGGGTACGATCTGCCTGGTTGGATTTACAGCACAAAGGAAGTGCGTCAACCACTGCACAACCAAAGCAGGCAGAGCATAACACTTTTGTTTTCCCAGGTAGTTATCGGTAGCTACCCCCAGTTGTAGTTACTCGCTTCAGATGGCAGACAGGGTAAACTTTAAGTAACTGCAGGAGAGAGAGTGCGTGTCCTGCGTTATTGGTTGTCTTTGCAACAACAGCACAAACACTAATGCCACTTGAAAATGCTAGGGGGAAAAATCTGTCTGTTTCCACTTTAAAAAGGAACATACCCATGATTTTGCATATTTTAGCCCGTGTCGTACAAATCATGTAGTTTCCAAATTAGTGCTAACAGTTTTTCAAATCAAACTGAAGTAGTGTCTAGGATTTTGTAATCTGCGTTCTTCTATTTTTCTGGCAACCATTTATTTCCATTCATTTTACTGTTGCACTTTCAAGGCATGGGCTCCATTTTGTTTTAAGTTTTGATCGCTGTAATTGTTTCTCCTGCTCATGCCGACCTTTAAAAGATCCTCTCTAGATCCACTTTCAATGTAAGTGATCGGAGGCAAAGTAAAGAGTCAACAACCCAAAAAAATGCTTTCTTTCCAGTTTACCACAGAAGATAATATGAGCCCTAAGCTGTCTGAGTTTAACAAACAAAAAAAAGACTGTACAAAAAAGAGCGGAAGATACCTACTTGTTTGTCAAACTCTGACTGCTAAAGTCTCCTATTATCTTTGGTTAAAATCAAGAATGCATCTTCACACAGGATGAGGACTGTGGATGCTGTCCTCCATCACTTCCATTAAAATAGCTTTAGCATGTGATCTCTTCATGGCTAGTACGGACAAAACAAACAAATACAGCAACCGAAAACTGTTACATGTACATATGAGAGCTTCATCAATCTGAAAAAAATGTGAACCTACTTTATCTGAATGAATCTGCAATATCATAAGAGTCTTTGTTATGCTCTGGTGGATGAATGGAAACCAATGGCTGCCTGGATACCACGTAAAAACAACTAAAACATAAATCTAAAACCCATAAAACCCCCGGTGTGGCTTTAAAGTAAAGAGTCTTGTGTAGCTGATTGTAATTGATGCCTTAACCTCGCTTTCCCAGTGGAACAATCTAACTTAAGGAGAATTTGAGCGTAAAGCTTATAAGCTGTACTGATTAGAGTTCATAGCCGTAACTTCAGCCTCTTTCTACTCGAGCCTGAACTCCACAGTTTTAAATTTGGGTGACAAATGCCTCTGGAGCGCCGTTAAAGGTAAACAAGAAAGAGATGGGGAAAAAAAAAAAAATCCACAGTGAAGATTAAAAACTTCTGCAAAGCACATGGAGTGATGTAATGCACATGAATCCAGATAAAGCACTTGACAATAAAGCAGGGGACGTCAATATCCCTGTAAAGCAAAAAAAACAAAACAAGTAATAGCACATTAAAGCCGTCGCAGAATTAAAGCACATAATAAAGCAAAAGAAAAACCTTAAAGCTAAAGTGAATGCTGGTGAGACAACAGTCTTGTTGTTGTAGTTCAGTCCAACACATTTAACGCAGAGACCTGCCATGATGAATTCAGTACTGTAGAAAAACATCCAGTGTGAACATGTGAACAGCGAGCATTCACCTGAAGACACGAGCAATTTAAATGTAAATTCATTCAAGCAAAACAAAGGCAAATATGACGTGTGTATGAGACATTAGAATATATGAATACAATGAAATAGGTTCTTCTATAGGCTGTATGGCTTCAGATTAAGGTTCACTGCACCAAACATTTCCCTCCGAGGTGTGGGAATGTTTGCCTCCCAACAAAAGCATTTGGTTTTTAAAAGTAAAAGTATGAAAATAGTGTTTCTTTTCTTTTGGAGAAACTAAAAGTCTTTGGGATAATGTGAAGTAAATAAGGATTTGATGTCTCTTGTTTTGAGGACTGTATAATGATTACATCCCCTCAAGTTATATTAAAGGTCCAGTGTGAAGATTTAGTGGCATCTCACGGCGAGGTTTTAAAACTGAAACTTCTCCTGTGTGCCAAACGTGCTGGAGACCACGAGTGGCCCAATCCTCTGTGAAAGAGGACCCGCTCTGTACATAGATATAAACAGCTTAAGCTAAGGTAACAAAAACAATTCTGATTTTCATGCGATTATAAACTGATGAAAGCATAGTTATAAATATTATACACAATTTCTACCAATAGATGCCCCTAAACCGTACGCACTGGACCCTTAACTATCTAATTTGACACAAAAATACAGCATCTACGCAGAGAATGATGCATATACGCTCGGGGAAATACCCTGCTTTGTATTAACACACTTACATGTATTCAGAAATGGGAGTATCTGGAGAAACTCATTACTTGCTGCGACCTTCCTGAAACCTACTTCTCAGTCTCCGCAGGGCAGTTAAGAGTTAAATGAGCAACAACTTGCCGTTAAATGGAAGCCAAATCAAAGAGTACCTGGGAAGATGATACAGAAATATCCCCGACAGCAGCACGTTAAGTGACCATTCACAGTTTGAGAGACACAGTTCTCGGGGGCTTCTTGTAGCTGCAGTTTACACACCGTTTTAGAACCTCATAAATTCAACGCTGCATGTAAATATCACTGTCCTTTAAGCAGCGATAAAAGGAGGATATGAAGATGGGGGAAAGCGCTGCATGTCGTTTGGCTTGTCATTTCTGGGTTTTAAACAACCCTTCTCTCTTTGACCCCGTCCTTGTTGACATTTTCAGCAGTCCTCCACTGCGACACTCCGTCACACGCGCTGACATTTCCGACAGTAAATTCAATTTGGTCCAGACAGGGAAATGAGAAGCTTTAAGGTTTGACCCTCCCAACTCTCAGCTGTAATTATCCTTTTAGAAATTGGGAAGCAGAGAAAGTGTCAGGGGCAAAAGGGACCAAATAAGCTCAACAACGGTGCAAGCACGCTCATATTTGCACATTTACACACCTGGATTTACATGAGTGCATTCGTGCGCAGACAAAATATTCTCTCACCCTCGCTATAGCAACCATAGCAAGCCATTTACAGAGAAGAAGAGTTAAGGAAACTCAACAACCTGTCAGGTTCTTCTGCTCATTCCCTTTAGCTGTAATGTGAGCCTCCTGGATGTAAGAGGATCAGGAAGGATTCAGTGGTCACTAACACCTAGAACACAGCCGGAAAACTGGAGCAGTGACTCGCTCAGAGGAGGACTGTGTTTCAATGCTTTAGTTGGCTTTGGATGGCCTGTTCGGAGAAACTACACTCTTCTGTAGTCAAGTGACTTTGGTTACAGAATACTTGTGGGTTTACAATCTACTTGTTGTTGGCTGTGGCACACAAGGTGTTCAAACGGATATGAATCAGCAAATGATCACATTAACAACTTTAAATGACTCATGTCATTACAGTTAAATGAGCGGCCCAGTAAAAAGACATGCATTTTACACACTGTACAGTCGAGAAAGATAAATGGTATCAACAAAACACAAGACTATGTCGTCGCGCCTGCAGAGAACGTCTCAGTCTTGCTCACATGTGCAAAAACTCTTTTGTGACCAGTTATTTTAATGCCCGTGTTTAAACTAAGCTCTGAATTTTGAAGTGGTTTGCCTCAATGTGTTGCATGTTTACAAGATTACAAGACTTCAGTTTTAAAGGGTATTCATAAATATAGGATATTTTCATTAATTTACATATTTTACACATCTATACTGCATAGAATTACTTTTTTTTTTTTTTTGCCACGACATGCCTACAGTCTTACATTTCAAGAAGGTTAAGAGGTGCTGATGGATTCCTGTAAAATCAAACCTTCACTTGTCGTGTAATAAGCCGAGCAGTGACGTAGAGCACAAATGCTTCACGTAAAGGCCATAAAACTGAAGAATGCAAACAGGCATGTTAAAGGAAGTGAGCATTTTGATCTGATATATTAAAATCAGCTCAAGTGGTCCTAAAGTTTAATAGATGAGGAGTGTGAAGGTGACGGTTAGATGGGCACTTATTCATTAAGTCAATATTAAGAGAGACATCTACTCTAACAACTCGACCTCTACTTGAGTGAGTTTTAAAGGGTGCTCAAAAACTAAGGTAAAACATAGAACATAAAACATGGGGAGTCAAGCATGATCACTGACATCAAAACCTCTGTGCTGCATCACTGCCTGTCGCCCCAACACTCAGCGTTACTCCCACTTTGTATGACCGTGATTCTTACAAAGCTGAGAAACTGTAAATAAAAATAAAATGCAATGATTTGCAAATCCACTCTGATATGTATTCAACTAAACACAGAACAAAGACGAGATACAGCTGCTCGGCTTTTAGCAAACACGGGAAAGCATGACCATTTGAGTCCTGTTTTAGCCTCTCTTTACTGGTTACCAGTCAGTTTTAGAATCGATTTTAAGATTTTGCTCATCACTTTTAAAGCACTTCATGGCTTAGCCCCCAGCTACATTGCATTATTTACTTTATGCATGTCTCATTTGACCATTTTTATTATTTCTATCTTGTGTTGCCATCAGTTATTGTATTCTTATTTTGTATTACTCTAATAGTTTGATTTTCAGAGCAATCTACAGGGCAAGTAGTTGCCAACTTTGCGTATCTGCTTCAATGATGGTATTTTATCTTTGTTTTATTTTTATTGTTTTCAGTATTTTCTTAAAATTGCCTCAATTTATTGGCTTGAATCCTGCATTGTCTTAAAACCGGGATCACGTAAAGCATTTTGTAACTTTGTTTTGAAAAGCTCTTTAGAAATAAAGATTATTATTAATATATTTCATGTTCACACTTATAAGCGTTGCATTTTTGTAAATATACCCTCATTTTGAATTTGATGACTACATCACGTTGATTGGAGACCGTGGACTGCAAGTGAAATTGAACATCAAGAAAGAATGGGAGAGAATTTCACTTTCCAAACTTCAACAATCAGTGTCCTCAGGTTCCCAATCGCTTACTGAGAGTTGTTAAAAGAAAAGGTGACAGAACACGGTGGCAAACATGTCCCCGTCCTGACTTGTTTTGGAACGTGTAGCAGGCATCAAATTCAGAATGAGTGTATATTTCTGTGATGTCACGACCACACATTGTGATGTTTTCCCAAGCCACACTATTTAAACTCATTAGTTTGTTATCTACACAGGTTACTTTCATTGATGGTCAACCATAGCTAAACAATTCACATCACACAGTTGGTCTGATCTAGCATTGTAGGGTTACACAGGCAACTTGTTTGCTATTACTTATCTGTATCTTTGAGTTACTGCTTGTTTGGGGAGGTCCCTTCCTGGTGGAGCAGAGGGCGTGGCTGAGGGCTGAGGACTCTTAAATCCTGGAGCCGACTCACTGGACCAAACCATGTGCTGCCATGTCATGGGGGGGATTGGGCTTTAGTTAGTTTTGCTTTGTGTTTAGTTGTGGTTGCCATCCATTTTGGTTACCCCTCGAGTATTGTTTGGTTTGGCCAAGCCACTGTATTCATTCCCTTGTGTGTCAGTTTGCTCAGTTAACACCTTGTTTAGTAATTATATTCAGTATAGTTATGTTGTGTTGACCTCTTTTATAGGCCTAGTTATTAATTTCTTGGTTTGTAATTTTTCACACATTTCTTTGGTCAAATAAAAAACCCACAATTTTGTCAACAACTCCCGCTTGGTCCCTGACAATGTATAAAAACAATACAATTAAATATCTTATCTTTGTATTGTATTAAATTTAATATGTTTCAAAAAGGATTTGCAGATCATTGCATCCTGTTTTTATTTATGTTTTACACAACATCCCAACTTTTTTTGGAACTAGGATTGTATGTCCAAACTTTATACAACAGTGAGGGATTTTTTAAGTCCACATAATGCCCTCCGCTGCTGCAGAACAAGGCCGCAGGTCTGTAAGTACAACTACAAAGAACTGTGGTTCTTTTACGAAGTGAGTAAATAGCATCCAGCTTTTAACCTACATCCCACGCACACTGGAACATACTCTGATTGCAAACAGATGTTAGTACCCCTGAAATTAAAAATACGCTTTTTAAAAAAGACAAAGATAAAAATGCACCGAGTGAAAAGGTTCGACATAAAATAAGGCCAAAGATTTTAAACTACGCACACTCTAAATGTTTGAATATCCAGCAATTTCAAGTGACAGAGTGAAAGAACAGTTTTAGTGAGATATTGAATTGAAACAAGCACTTAAAAACTCAAGTGCTATGTTTGAAAAAGAAAACTGGATTGAAGCAGTTTGCTTTGTTGATTCAATTTAGGACTAGAGACGCCCAGCATGTCTCAAAGAATGTTGCTTTGAAGACAGGAAAAATGGAAAAATCGTGAACAAACATAAAAACCAACAGCTATGCAGTCATTAAAAAAGAAAAACTGTCTGACACTAAAGTAAAAATGACATTATCTGACACTAAAACAGTCCAAACCTTTGGTAATGCATAGTTCTTTCCTGAATGTCTTGATGACTATCAACCATAAACTCCATCATTATTCAGATAGCAGCGACTGCTGTTCCGATCCGTCTAAAAAAAATAAAGAGCAATGATAATAAACTAATGGCTCTTTTTTTCTTTTCAGACAATCTCCTTTTGCTTTTTGTATCTGGTTTCGTACAGCATCAGCAGTTTTGGCTTGTTTGGTTTCTGAACCAAAGACATTACTTAGAGCAGAGCAGTGAAGCAGCCCTCTCTCCTCTAATAAGTGAAGGTGGGCGTGCAGCCTGTCCCCTCCATATCCAGTCTGCCACGTCAAGGCAGAAAGGGTTCATCCTCGTCTTCGTCTGCGCTGGGACCGGGGTCACTCAGGCACCTCATAAGCTTCTGCTGGTCTCTGCCTCCGTCTGCCTCGCCTGGCTTGTTAGGTCCACTCTGCCCCGAGGGAGGCCTCATCATCAGGCCCTGCTCCTCCTCCTGCTGCTGGCCGGCCCGTCTTAACTCATCCATCATGTTGACAGAGTCTGGAGACTGAGGAGAGGCCAGGTCTACCTGGATGGTCGGCACATTGTCCGACGTCGGCTTTATGCTGTAGGCTTGTGGGTCTACAGGCAGGACAAAGGTGTGATATCAGGAAATCAGCTTTAACATCACGTTAAAAAGGGATTGAACATTATTCCATCATGTCGTTGGCGTGCATGAACGCAAGATATACAGGGGGGAGAGGAATGCAATCAACAAATATAAGGATCAACAAAGCTTCCGATGTACAATCACTGCACAAACTCGACAACAGCAGGCTTTAAGACCTTTTGGGATACTTCACAACACAAATAAACTAATGCAAAATAAGTCACAATGATTTACAATGCAACACATGCTGGAAATAATTCAACTCTTAGTTCAAACTTACAATGAAAAACACAGGCTGAAACTCCAATATTTATCATGATTGACTTTCACCTATAAATAGTGGGGAGGTAACGGAGCAAAAAAGTCACGGTTTGGTTCATACCCGGGTTCAGGAGTCACAGTTCGGTACAGTGGGAGAAAAAACAAATTCATAAGGATACGTTTGTCTTCATTTGTCAAAGACAGAAACAATCCTTTTGCTGGGGACCGAGGTAGCATTCTGCCCACTGGCAACTTAGGCAAACTTTTTTCATTATAAAAATAACACCTCTGTATTACTCTGTACGAACGCTGAACACTTTCCCAAAAGGTAACAGCTCACAATAAGCTATGAAACTGGAAAGCATCTCTTATGCTTTGAAAGTGAAAATTAACAGAATCAAAAAATACATAAAACTAGTGCATTAGGAGGAGTGATTAATTAGTTCCACCTTAGTTGTATTTAAACATTCAAAGCAACCAAACTTTCATCATTCCCGTTATTGGCACACCAGGGTGATGCTGTCAAATGTGCGTTAGCATGTTTCAGTCTCATACTTTACAACAGTGGAGCAATGCCAACACACTGTCCTCATCTTAAACAGACCTCTCCTATGTAGCTGTTGTAATTGAATGGGGACCCGCAGGCAGGTCTTCCAGCTCCGGCATTTCATTTGCGCTCACCACAATGTGCTTGACTGGCAAGACAATCTGCTTGCTGTGCTAACCTCAGTACGTGTTGCTAACAGCAAAGAGCTAAAAGTTTCTAGGTGGAACTCGCGCTTGCGAACTTACTTTGAATGTAAAGCATTATGTACATTAATCTACATTAGGGCTGCACATATGAATTGTTTTCATTCTCGATTAATCGATTAGTTGTTTGGTCTATAAAATGTCCCGTAACTAAAAACAAAGGCATACTTTGCACATCTATTTCCAAACAGGTACGCAGGAGAGGGACGAGCAGAATAAATCTTGTAGAAAAGACTCCCGCACACTGTCTAACTTCCAAAAATAATTATTTTAATGCGGCAACTTTTCAGTAACTAGACCTTCAGCAGGCAAAAATGGTGAGAAAATGGTAAAAATATTTCTATTACTGTTTACTAAAGTCCTAGATGACGCCCTCAAATGTTTTGTTTTGTCCACAACTCAACTATACTCTGTTTACTGTCATAAAGGAGTACAGAAACAAAAATGTTTTCACGTTTAACGAGCTGGAATCGGAGAATTTTGACTTTTTTTCTAAGAAAAAAAAAAAAAGTCAACAAATTAGTTGTGGATTTATTAAACAGTCGACGACTAATCGATCCATCGGTTTATCGTAGCCGCTCCAATCTACATACCATGTATTCTGCATGTGGTCGTGTGCACCGAACCGTGACCC
>JAPZEB010000025.1:7695164-7708454 GCA_029783705.1 Chaetodon striatus | reverse complement strand
AAATCAACCTGCGTAGTTGTCCCTCCATTGTGACATTAGAAAGTGTCACATTTATCTTGCAAGTGTACTCTTCTTCATTGTTTTGTTTACTTCTTGGATTTTTACACATGGAAATTCTGACCAATCAAGAGCAGGTCTTATCTGGTCCACTTGTAAATGCTGCCGTGAAAACATGAACTAACTCTAGGTAATTATGCAACTTGGTAAAAAAAATTAGTCCCTGATTCAGACCAAAGCAAGTGAAGTCTAGGTCTGAAAGCACCATGTGTCCTGTTGTATGGTGTTGTCCATCAGTGGTAGGTGTGCACAGTTTCCCTGTAAGGGACACTAAATACACTTTGAGCAACCTGTATCCTGCAAAAACCCTGCAACGATCCTTTAACTGACAGGACAAAGAATTGCTGAGTGGTTTTCCATCACAAGATCTTGTCTCATGTGATGCAAGTAGGATATGCATGACTACTGACAGCAACGACTCAATCACAGACAGCATATTTGTGTTTGGAAGGTTTACTCAAAGCCTTAACAGCTCCTCACACCAAAAGTGTCAAATAAAGAAGTCAGGATGCACGACTGAATGTGCCTCATCGTTCTTTCACTTTCAATCTCTCTCTCCAGCAACACTAATAACTATAGTATGACAAATCATCAACAGAAGGACTTGTGACAGACTGATGTCAACACGAAATCCTCTGCAGCACTTCCTCTCACACACTGACAACTTCAAGATGAAACATGATGGCGACATATACTCCTGTCAGTGTATCCAGATCCCTTTTTGAAAAGGTCTTTCACACACAAAGCCGTCCTTTTTGTTTAACTTACAACTCACTTCAAAGAGTACTATAACACACTTATCTACTACTACTAATATAAGCTCAGCAAGTTTACTGCCGCTTTTTTTGGTTTGCAATTAAGCCCTGTTACTAATAATAATAATTAACCACAAAAACGGACAGAGTAACAAAGGAGCAAGACTTCCTCTGTTCTAGATTAACCGTTACCCCTTTATACAGTATTGCTACACATTCCAGCATGGCACCATTGCATGTATTTAAAGAAGCTGTGAGAATCACTGCAGCAGATCTGACCTATGACCCGTGCCACCAGACACAGAATGACAGTGACGGTGACGAAGGTCCAGTTCCAGGCGTGAGGTCCGTCCACTGTGGCCACACCCAGAAAGATGAAGATCAGTGTCTCGCTGACGCTGCTCCACATTTTCAGAAAGTACTTGATGGTGGTGTGAGACTTGTGGGATATGTTGGCCTCCACATAGGGTCGCATCACCGCTCCACATGCTATTAACCTGCAGGGAGCAGAGGCAAAGGTGTGCTCAGAGGAGACATATAAATTCCCGGATGCTGGGATGTTTGCAATCAAAATGAAACACTGTTGAAGCAAAATAATCTACAAATGTTAAGGGGAGCGCCACCTTAGAAGAAGTGGTAGTTTTACTTGCATTATCAGCAACAGTGATGACAGAGTTTTCCACTAACGGAGAATCGTATACCCGGCTTGAGTTCCACACTGACTTTGGAAACATGTGACACCAGTAGGTCTCCCTCCCTGTCTGGTGACCACTTCTCTATTCCATTCTGGTGTTATGCAATGTTTCTATGTTAAAAATGTAGAGGCCAGAAATGACCGAAATTCATGTCCCTTAAGCCGCAGCAGCTGCTCAAAGTTCACCCTTTGCTCCTCCATGTCAATATTGGTTTGGTTTTCAGGGCTTTAGGGAAACGATGAAAAGAATTCAGAGCAGTAGGCTGTTTCACTTCTTCTTTATGAACACCTCGACAAATGTAGTTTTTGATGTGAGGTGCGGGAAGACAGCCACAGGCTTTGGAAGAAACTGTCCTTGAAGCTACGCGTCCTTCGGCCCTGACTCAGAGGGGACACTCAGTATATCATCACCTCCTGTCTGCAACATCAATAACTCTGAGCACCATATACAGAAAACGGACTGAAACTACTGGAGGAGCTTATGAGAAATGGCACCGCAGGGAATGTTGAGAAGCCAATATATTATGGCTGGGTTTAGGTGACGTTGGATCAGTTTAATTCATAACACCATTGGTTACATGGACTGTAAAAAGCTGCAATTTACAGCTGAGTTACCGTCGCAGGGGAAAAACTGAAATAGATTTTCCCTGCTGTTGCAATGTTCTATATAGACTATGAAATCTCATCACTGAGGAAGGATCCACATATTAAAAACATGCGATACAAGAGGGACGTCCCTGAAACAGCTGGAGTATTTCACAGATACCAAGGAGCACACTTGACTCGCCAGACACTCAATTTGTAAATGCCGATCCTATGGAGTGGTAACAAAAGCCTATATGTCTATAAATGTATGCCTATAAAAGAAATTAATTAGGGTTTATCTTCTAGGGGCCAAGCATGTACAAAATTTCATTGAAATTATTTCAACAGTTTTTGAGATACACACCACTAGTGTTGCAATAAATAAATAAACATACATTCATACATTCACACCCCAAAGGAAACATATTACCGTGAACTAATTAAAGTGGTGGCAAAGTGACGTTTCACTTGTACAGAAATGAAACATGTAATATATACAGTGCTAATGAAAATGTGTTTTACACAAAGTCTGTTTATATAACCACCACCCAAACTTACGCCATGATGCCAGAAAGGTGGAACATCTCAGCTGACAGGTAGGCCATGTAGCTGTACACAAAGACAAAAAGTGGCTCTATGACACGAGTGTGGGAGGTGAAGCGTGACGTGAAGGCGGCCAGGATCCCATAGATAGCTCCCACTAGAACGCCACCCAATGACACCACCAGGAAGGAGATGACTCCCAGGAAACAGTCCATCACTGTCACCGTGCCGGCACCTGCAAACTCCTCAAACAGGTGGTATAACACCTAGGAGAGAAGGAGTAAATGATATGAATAAATAATAACAGAAATACAGCAACAGGGTGTTGATAGGATGACTCTAATGTGTTTCATAAACCTGCACTTTGTGGATGTATTGATTCTGTGACTGTGTTCAAAACAGGAATGCAGAATTGAGACGTCACAATCAAAGTGCTTTTCAAATGGACACACAGAAAACAAGACAGGACAAATGTCAGAGACAACCACAAATCCCCAACTAAAGGTAATTCATGACAGATTGGTTATTTTAAAAACTCCAGCAGCCAGCAGATGAGTCTCAAGGTTCTTTCTTAGTTCTTATTGAACATGCTTTCTGGATATGTAAAGACTGAGCACATTAAAGGAACAATTAAAGGATGTACAGTTGAGCCAAATGGATAAAAAGATACTTCTGCTCTGTACCAAGCCTTAGCTAACTATCTCACTATGGGGAATCTACAGACTCCTGTAATGCCAGAGAGGCTAATCATGCAGATCAACTGCCAAACGCTCCGAGGCTGATGCTCTCTGCTTTGACTCTCACAAGAGCCTGTACTCAAAACTGCCTGTGCCAATGATGGCACGATGCCGTCCAGCTTGTTTAACTGAGAGCTGAAGCCAAACTAGTGGCTGAACATATGACCTGGAGACAGTGGGCAGATGTCCTGGTGAATGAGCAGATTTATGGAGACATTTAGCACAGTATTCACTTAAAGTGTTGTGATAGATGATGTCAAAAAAACTGGCTGGTGAAACTGAAGCTGGTGCATCAGACAGCTATGATGCTAGCATTGTCAGTAACTTGATACTGTATGTGGTGCTGTTTGTGTACAGGCCAGCTGCTGTGCTGTGAGCTAAGGATTATTATGTGGTGAACGACTTGCAAGTGGATCACTTGCTGTGTGTCGACAGCTTAAGTCCAGCTGTAAGGTTTAAGAAATATTCACCTCAATACACAACCTGATCTGATGCTACCACCCAGTGATAGAGTTTTCAGCTGCTTCACAGACGGCTGAGTTTACACCAAACTTTTAATCAGTGTCAATGGGAGTTTTACAAATTATTTTATGATGGTCTACATAGGGAGACAATGTTGTTTTCTTTTGGACCTCGGAGTTTAAACTGCCACCCGATTACGGCTCTGATATGATATCCACCTAATTCCTAGCCCCCATGATACCTTGCGAGAATTATGGGTCCAACCTATGGTGTTGAACCGAAACTAGCGATTTCCGATGGTAACAGTTTGTATACAGTACTCTATTCTTCTTTCCAAGAGCATTTGGGAAATGAAACATCAAACATACCACCTGTTAGCTCAAATGGGATTATGTGGTCATACATCTGCCATCTCTGACAGCCATCTCAAAGCATTGTTTCCGTTTTCAACCAAGCACGCTAGAAATTATTAGCTTGCCTTGCTCCGTTAAAGTATTAACTTTAACATGGTTGGAGCTAGCTTAAGGTAAACATCTGCTCCTGATGATTTATGATTTCTGATCATTTATAAAGAGATACAAACACATTTGGTGTGTGATGTTTTATTTATATGATAAAAAGGAAGTACGGTAGATCAGTAACACGTTGTCAGCCCTAATGACTAAATACATATTTCAGGGTATGTTGCTGGGTTTATTTTACAACGAGCAATTTTCTAATGTAGGTTGAGAATGAGGTCAGACAGGGGAAGACAGGGATATCATGTACTGATGTTGAGTGACGGACCTGTCAGTCTATGTGTCATTCTCTTCTGCAAATTCTGATTTAATACTTTTTCCTCTGTGTCTTGTGAAACTCTTGTGGTTTTATTTCTCACATCAGTGGTACCTTTGGCAACAGGAACAATCCCTTTTAGTTCCGGTTACTTGTTCAACACACAGTTACTACAGACAAAAAAATGTTAAAAAATAAATCAGTATTTGCTAAACTGAAGTCAAATTACTTAAAAAAAGAACCAGCATTGGTGGTTAGCTACCAAGAGTAGCCACAGGGACTAACCACAGACAGTCTATGGGACTAACTAGCTTACTGCCACTTCAGCTATCTCACTGGAAGTTGCGCCCATTATCATTTCTACAGTAGTGCCTCAGGAATAAGGTGGATAGGAGTTTGTGAGAGCTACAACCAAAAGTTTACACCTTAGCATAACATACGTATTCTAGGGATGTCTCGATCAAGTTTTACGTCTCCAATTCCGATCTGAGTTATTCAATATTGAGTATCATCCAATACAGAGTCCTGATCTGATACTTCCTTTCTAGATAATACAGCTGCACAGTGCATACTTCAAGTACATTAAAGTTATTAAAATCCAGCCAGTGAATATGCTTGATAACTAAAAAAGCTCTACAATGCCTTAATAAAAAAAGCCTGCATCCACACTCTACCTTAATTTTATTATTTAAAAAAACAAAATAAAAAATAAAATAACAAACCCTCTCTGTAATCGTTTTGGCTTTGTTGCCGTCTCAAGGGAATTTCTCTCTCTGTTTAATTCTCCAGTGAGAGTATTCTCCAGCGTTTGTTGCTTCCATGCAGTCTTTGCCTGTGTTACCTGAATGAACTGTATTCCACTGAGTGTTTATTTTTTTTTTATCTGTACTTCTTTTACACAAATTACATTAATTAATTGCTCTTATTGGTTTTTTGGCTTTTCTCAACTTGCGGTGACATGGTGAGTGCCCATGGTGAAACACTGTGCACCATTTATAACAAACAAGCAAAATGCAAGATACTCTCTCAAACTGAGATGAAATAAAACGCATATGTATAACTTGGGTAAATAACCTAAATAAACAGTCTCAGAGCGGGGAATATTCGCCTCCCTTTCATGTCTGTACAGCATGAGCAAAGTATAAAACATTTGCTTCCAGTGAAAAAGTAAATTCGCATTTTCATATTGCGTAGTTTTCAACTTTGGTGAACTCTGACTGGCGAAGTCACAGCCCTAACCAATAGCGAAGTAGTTTGTGTTCACGAGAAACTAATTTTTGTTGTGACTAGCCAGCCGATACTGTATGACACTGACCATGAAAAACACAAACTGCCCCAAATGAGAGATGCCGCCTGTCTGGCAGTAAGTTGGAAGACAGGGGTGGAACTGAAGAAAACTGTAACATCATATTTTGCTGCATTGGCTGGCACATTCAGCACGAATATCGCCATGGCAAGCAATAGTCACTCACTGGCCTGCATTTGCTCATGTGTGACCATGCCCTCATACTCTATTTTGCTATTTTGTTTATGGTGTGTTGTGTTTTGCCACAGGAGGGGCTCAGCCTGTGCTCATACACAAACACATAGTGGAGATACAGATGGACAAAAGAGATCTTTGATATCAGATCAGGACATCCCAACTAAGACGTGCTTCTAATCTACCAGTTTATCACATATTTTCTGTTCTGGTAACTCACCACAGTGACAGCATCATTAAGCAGTGACTCGCCAAACACCAGGATGTGCAACAGTTCATTGATGTGTATCTCCTCAAACACAGCTAGCACAGCAACAGGATCCACAGCCGAGATGATGGAGCCAAACAGCAGACAGGGCAGCAGGTCTATCTGGTGGAGATTGGATGGATTGGCTGGCTGGATCTGACACACAGCATACAGCAGACCCCCGATGAAGAAGGCATTCCACAGGGTCCCCACGACAGCAAACATCAGGATGGTGCCCAGGTTCTCCATGAAGGGACGGATGGGCAGGAAGTAGCCAGCATCCAGGATGATTGGCGGCAGCAGGCAGAGGAAGAACAATCTGGAGTCCAGCACGGGGGGTACCTGTTCTCCAGCTAGTTTGATGAGACCCCCCACCAGCAGACCCACCACAATCAGCAGGCAGCTCTCTGGCACGATACCGGACAGACGTGGAATCAGGTGGAACCCTGCGATAATGAAACGAAAAAAAAAAGATAAGATGCAATGGCATGTAGAGAGACGAAGAACAAGAATGAAGAAGTGAGTTATCTGGAAGTCAATTATCGGACTCATTGCTTTAGGCCTTAACAGTATTTGTGAGCCTGTGTGTGTGTTTGTGTTTGTGTGTGTCTCTGTCTGAGTGATGAGTGAGTTAGGATTATCTGGAATTGCTCCCATTGGTTTTCATTTTACAAAAAGCAAAACTGCCAAGGCAAACTGAATACCAACAACACTACAAGAACAATCAGATGTGACATACCACACTTCAGTGATTACGAGCACCACTCTGGTGCCAAGTTTGAACTTTTGCAGAGCTCTCAGGAAAATTTAGCACAAAATCAGTATTTTGCACAGATTATATTTGTAGGAAAGTCAGAGGGAAAAACTTCTGATTTTGCGTAGGCTATGCAGACATGTCAGAGCTCGCCTGCCCTCAATTACGTACTAGGATTACGACCTGTCTGTGACACCAACCAACCACAGATATTCTCAGCCTGTGTTTAACACCTGAATAAAGAGGCATCTCTGGCCTTTATGCTGTAGGCTGGGTAAACAACATAAGGAGTGTACTGTATTGTGTGAAGTTACTGGTGTGACACATAGCTAACACAATGGCCTTGTGAATTCTTAAAGGAAAAAATGGAAATTATATGCAAAACATTTACTGTAGACAGATCTCACATGACAAGTCAAGGCTGCCATGATCCCACATTTAGGAGGTGAGACTTAAATATAAAGAGAAAATGCTCCCAGTCAAACAAAAAGACCGTCTTTCAGCTTCCATTTATCTTCTCTTTTACATACTAATCCAATTTTGGAGGAGTTCCACATAATTGAAATAACCTTTTGCAATTATCTGCCATTACTTGAGGCTGCATGGCTCACATGTCACAGCACAAGCAGCTCTGCAGGGATCTCTGAGAGATTGTTAATGTTAATGCCTTTACAAGCAGTGAGACTAGCTGCCTGACTTTAAAAGGCTGTCTTTTTGACTCGAAAAAGGCTGGCTCAACATGGGTAACTTTGTTTGACATAAATCTCTAAACACGGACAAGGCTACATATACACACAGTGAGGTGACGGAACAACTGCAGCCTGCATAAATAGTTAGCAAAAGAAGATGAAGACTTCACAGAGACCACAGCGTGCACCCCATAGTGAGAAGTCTTTCGTCGGCTATATTTACAGTACACTGCAGCAGCACACGCACATGTCATCTTCCAGCTGGCACTGTACCTGCTGACGACATGCTGCATTAACACTCACAAACACACAAAGAAATATGAACCAAATACGGTTACATGCTCACACGCAGGCTAAACAGTCTTCTAGGGGTAGATAAAGAATGGCATAACAGATAATATCACGGTGAAACTAAATCTACCAGCACTGCAAATAATATTGCCACTGCAATAAATTTGACTTTTTTTTAAAAAATAGAGTTATGTGCAACACAATCTCTGATGGTAGATGCTCACATGTGAGAAATGACACCCCCTTTCCATGCCTGAAAAAGATTCAGTGCCCTTGTGAATGGTACAATAAGAGCTGTATTTTGCAGTCTGAGTGCGCGTGTTTTCCTTAGAGGCACACACAGAGGGATTGACATGCTAATTGAGCCATGTCAACAAGTTGTTCCTCATATCCGCCCTGTGCTGCAGCTATTCTATGGAAATATGTGGTCCACCCACCCCTATAATTTTATATTCAAATGGATGAATAGAATTTTAGCCCATGTTGCTGTGTGAAGCTTGGATAAAAGCACCCACAGCAGCACATGTTGAACTATCAAAAGCAGCACAGCTACATAGTGAGCTCCTCAAGACAAGAGTGGACGGTGCAGTGACAGCAGCACCATCTGGCACAGTAGCCACGGGGTGTGTTCCCTCCTGAGCCAATAGGGGAGGGGCAAGCAGGTGAACAGCTCGGGCCTGCTCCAGTTTGCTTACGTTTGCAGACGGAGGATAGTGGAGCAGCTAATTAATATTCTGTAATGGGCACATTGCACAGTTTGTTATGCAATGGCCAGGTCTTGCACACATGGTGCCAGTAAACAAGAATTACCACGACATAAAAGTCACGACACAAAAGCTGGAATGTTGCAGAGCTTTGTCTCAAGAGTATGTCAAAGTATTAGAAGTTCTCTGAGGGAATTTAAGACATCTGAGGTAGGGGGAGGGGTGTTCATACTTGGGCAAATTGAGGACAACACTACTAGTGTTTCAACACTGAGGCTCAACAAATGCATGTCTGTGGAATATGCAGCTGCATTTAACTGTAGCTCTGAAGCTTTGAGGAAAGATAGTGAGGGAGTCTTTATCTTAAATGGTCTAATCTAAGGAGACCTAATTTTCCCTCAGCGAGATGTCGGAGACTGAGTGCTCTTCTATTTCCAATTCACTTTATTCGAAAACAGGCACCACCCACAACTCCACAGAGGCTTAGCCACCAGGTGGGCTGACAAAAGATATTCTGTGATAACTGCTTGAAACACAGTAAATAGAAACCTTATGTGCCTGGCTGCCCCCCTGAAGGCTTACATGGCAAGCAGGATGTAAATTCCACAGCTTGTTCTGAGACTATCCACTGCACAACGTCTCTTCAGAGGAGACTGCAGGCCTCAAAATGAGAGCTAAATTAGCACCATAAATTACCACATTAATGTTCACAACATCTCAACCCCCTATAGACACTGCTACATAATTAAGAGGCTGTGTCTAAGTGTTTGAGACTTCAACACTGCAGAGATCTCTGCTAAGAATGGATGACACCAGATAACGCAAGTGGGCCGGCACACCTCCAGTTGGCTAATTGGTTCCCAGCTGAACAGAATAGATTACAGAGACAGGCTTTTCACTGCATATACACTCATAATAGTGTTTTATGTGATTCTGCCAGTAACTGAGAGCTTATATCAGTTTATCACATTGCTTTATTACAATTGCAAAGAATTCAATTATTCCCCTTTTGACAATTCGCCTTTAGCAACACATCATGTATGTACATGAGGTGTGCTGAATACCCCATGCATTTAGCCTTCTCCCTAATGGAGGGCAAGCATGTTCAGCGGGTGGCAAACTGACAGAGGGCAGCAGACGTCAAAGCATACAACAAGGTGTTATGGGATCCAGGGAAACACGATCTGCTAACAAAGAGTGTTTACCTTTACAAGCCAGACCTTCAGGGACCTTGTGCTCTACATTTCTGAGCAAACATATTGCATATGTATGCAATGCACAGGAAAAATAAACATGCTCTGTAAACAGCTGACTACAAGTGAGGGCCACATCTTAAAGACATTGAAGAGGTCCAAGTAGAGAGCAAGCAACTTCCCACTATTATATAAGAAGAGTATTTTAATCCTAATAATCGAGTTATAGCATGCCTAAGCATGTGTAGGGGAAATTATAGAATGGAATGCTCGTTATTACTTCACTCAAAAAAACCTGCCTAGAAAAAGATGTTTGTTTTCAGCAATGTCCACAGGGAGTACTTCCAGTGGCTTCACAAATCCATACACCCGAACACTTACTCCTGGGAGTGGCCTGGTTAGACAAACTTCATCTGTTGGCCCATGAGCAGCCAGAGGGAGAACTTCTGGTCGTGCAGAGTTTTTTTACACTCACGATAAGAAAACTGAATCCAAAAGGTGGCATGGAAACCAAGGGGGAGTATTATTAGAAGACAAGGAGTCCCATGATCCCTTGTGTTAAGTGTTCTTCCGAGTGACATTAAGTAATGAACATGAGCCAGCGTGCCTCTGGCTCCCAGCTTTCACTCCTTGAATCACGATCCATAAATAAAGGCCACAGTGAACTGGCATTTGAAGCTGAATCAGGCAATTAAAAAATGACAGGCATATGAAGACTGTGACAGGCTCTTTTCTTTAAAATATCTGAGCATCAACACATCAGATTAAGTTCTGTTGGGGTTTTCCTGCCAAGGGTACTATGGCAAATTTGATATTATCGCTCATCATCTTTTCATATCATAGCAAAGCCTGGCAATTCTCATTATTTGAATATAAGATCTTAAATCTTCACGGCGTGAGAGCTTACATTCGTGAGTAAACTTTGCAAAAATGGTATTTCGCTCTGAGGCTTGCCCCAGCAGAAGCGGTGGAATAGTAGTCAGCAGCTCACAGGAATTTCTTTTCACACCTCAAGGATAGAAAATACTTCAACTGTTGTCTGAATGTCCTGACTTTGCAAAAAAAAAGCCATTTACACAAAACCTTCAATAAAAAGATGGGCAGTGTAGCCCTTGAGGAAAGGGTAAACAGGTCGTGACTGGATGGACTTAATGTATTACTGCTGGTGCCTTGAGCAACAGCATGCTCAACTCTGAATCCAAGAATGAGGTTTTAAATGACCCATTATCATTCATGGATGACCAGGAGGGACAAGTGAGGACTGTGCAAGCTGGACAACCAGGAGAATTAGACAAAAAACCATTTCAGCATCAGTGCTTCCTGTTCTAAACGTAAAAACTCTCAACACATGCAGGACTCAGGACAAAAGGCTCAGTGGAGGAAGACTGAAATGTCCAAGCTTGGCTAAGTGGTGACAGTTAACACATTCTTTAATCTCTCCAGGATGACTCCAATTATAGGCTTCAGTGCTCATCAAGTGAAGAGCCATACCGCAAGAGATAAGATAAGTGAAAAGGAGGGCAGTGAACTTCAAAGAATAACTCATGGCACACAACTGCAGTGTGTGCGAGACATATGTATGAAGGATATAGAGAGTAAGTGTACTCCATGGAAGAAAAAACTGTAACATCTGTACCGGTTTATATGTAGAATTCTTGAGCTATAAGATCAAGAGGTTCATTTTGGCTGCTTGTCAATAATGGCAGGCGCTGTGTCCTTGCCCTTCTCCCTCCTGAGAGCCTTTATGCACCAAGGTTATTGAAAACCAGCAAAGGGTAACAGCTCTTTTACTTCTGCATGTGTACCCAGCATCAGCACAGCCTGGTACTTGTTACACACGATCATTTCCAAAGCCAGGAACTGTGTCCTGTTGCCAGGTGACTAATTGTTCAATGCTGGCAACCAAATCTGCAGGACCGAGCAAGCACAAAGGAGAGAAAACATTTAAACAGTAGCTTTGTTATAGAAGGTGATTGATGGTATATTCATTTGATTCTCTTCCTAGAAATCGAGACGTTAAACCGGCTGGCTGGCTTTCCAACACCATAACATATTGATGTTCACAGAGAGGTCAAGACACACATTTATTTCAGAGTGATGTAGGCTTTGTTCCTGACAACAGGGCTGTGTGAAAAATAAGCTTTTATGAGTCACTGTTTGATTGCTTGGAGCAGACCATTGTGCTCCTCAAGTTGCTTGCGCAAGACGAGTGTTGGTTTAAATTATTAATAATGGCTTGCTGCTGGTATATTTCAGAATGATCCTTGACGCCATATCTGCACAGCAATACTGTCAGGTCACAGGGGGGACTCCTCACATGATGGTTGTTTCTGAGCAACAGAAATGGTTGATCCTCACTGTAATTTACAAGCACATCTTCAACAATAACAGCTGAATGGAGTAGAATTCAATGGCAGACTTCAATGTCTGTTACAAGCAAGACTGAGTGCACAAAGACATTCATTTATCACAGTGTCTGATGTTTTCAATGGATAGAAAGCAAAGAGAAAGAAACATCTGAAGATCTGGCTTTAGAAAGAAACTAAAGACCAAGTTAACCATAGAATAAACATTGTAGATACCACTAGTAGATCCACCTTTATTAGATCATCTTGTGACTCACAAAAAATATGTATCATCGAGATGACAGCAATAATTTAGATGACTGTGTCTAAGAGTCTAAGCTGCTGATCTACTAATGAAACAGAAAAATGTGTCAACTGCAACCACTACTCACTGGACTGTCCTTCGGCAATGACACCTAAAATGATGATTACTGCTTGTAACCCTGTGACACATCTACAGAATGAAGAACCATTAAACCAGTCAACATTCATTATTACTGTAAAGGCTATTTACTTAAATGTCTTGGATATGGAGTGATCTTTTTAAATGTGAGGCCAAAACATTGAATTCTAAGATCAGGGGCATTTCTTTCTTAAAAAATAAAATAAATAAACTTCTGTGCTAACTCATAACCTCAAGAACACACTGAAAATCAGATGTGTATAGCTTGTAACCATAGACTGTAAAAAAAAAATAAATAGCAGAAGCAGCCACCGTGATGGCCCCCATTTGTTTGTGGAATCCTGTTTTGAAGCCTTGATTTCACCATTTTGGATTTTTGGAGCCAGAAGTGATCATATTTGGACAAGAGAGTGGAGCTGTGAAGGAGCAAGGTGTGGATCTGACTTTGAGCCCAAGGACGCGGCCTGTCACTCAAAGTGGTGACGCCCTTAATTATGTGCAAATGTAAGCCTTAATAGAATGTAAACAGGTGAGTTACATAAAAATTCCACATTTATAAATAACTAATTTAGCTATA
>JAPZEB010000025.1:7634666-7648039 GCA_029783705.1 Chaetodon striatus | reverse complement strand
GCTGATTTTACAAATCAGCTAGTTAGCTTATTAGTGGATTGACAAGCTAAAGCTGTTGTGGTATGTTTAAAAGGTTTTGATTATGGGATTAGGATGTGCTCTCTGCTTTTAGACTTATGTGTTTTTATTTTTATTAAACAAAACTTGGTTTCAATAGTCAAACCAGATCATAGACTAATATTAGCTGATTAGCAGCCATCTTAGCTAAAGTACCTGATTAGGCTATTTTGTTTACTTGCTAATTAACTGTTACAAGGTTTTTTTCTGTACATCCTCACTGACTTGTGCATACTTGTGTGTTTTCGCTCTCAGTTATCATCTGAAACTGATATTGACATGTTCTTTCACACACACTCAGCATGCTCCTGATTGGCCCATATTTCAAAAGCCGTTTTCTCATGTGATCTCTGGGCAACATCTGGAGAATCAGGTCCGTGTCCTTGTACAATTTCTCTTGTACACATATAGCAAACAACAGGGGATTGTGTAAGAAATGTTCTTACCTACAGGAAATAATACATACAGTTAAGGCGAGGGGTGGCGTCTGGGTAGAACGTGCAGGAGACCTTACATAATGTGGATTACACTGTGTTTCTGTAGCTGGTTTGTAAATTAGGCTATAAACAACAGAGTCTCTTGCTATTCTTTTAATCTGTCTGACATTTTTAGCTTCAGCCTTTACAAAGAGAAGTTCCTGAATCTTGTCATCTCTCCAGTCTGACATTTTTGTTGCTGTGTAAATGGCCCGTCTTCTGCACCCTCTGATGTTTGTTTTGGTCTGGTTTCTAGTAAAGCTCATGATAGAAATGACATCAACACTCCCACTCACTTGCTGTCAGTGACCTGCCCTATTCACACATGGGCTCAACTGGACATTACACAGACTTTGTACTTGGAAGCTGGCAGGATAAAGTCCATTTAATGTCTGATTCAACTGATTCGGACATTTGCTTTCTCACGTACAGCTCCTTAGGGTAATGTCTAGATAATTTCAGGTTTGCAGTGCAGAGTATAAGGGGCTAAAGTCTGCACAGGCCAGGCTTGCTCAGCTGTCTCTGCAGTGATTGGCTTTGAATGACAAAAGAGCTGCAGCGTTGACTTAACAGCCCATCTTGTCTATTTTACGATTTGGGGAGAGGCCTATTCAGGTCGGGGGTCCCTGAAGTTGTCCCAGGTGGCTGACTGCTTCTCCACATGAATGTGGAGCAAGCCCCTATGTAGTCTCTCACCGTAGATCAAGCGGCTAATGGCGCTCAAGGGCTCACAATGGTGATAGGATTTACAACTGGCTACCAGGTTTTGTCTTTGAGAGGACAGTGGCTCCATCTCTTACATTTTACTGTCACCATGTTGTTATTTGTCCCTTTCCCTTCCTGACTAATGAGGCAGAGCAACCAGGTCAAGACTGATGCGTAGACCTGGAGGAGGACCGTTGTTGTGGGCCATTAATAATGCAAAGAAAGGCCGGTATGTCTCGTCATTTGGATAATAGAAGAAGACACCTCCTTTTCTTTGTCCTGCTCCATAACAGACTTCTTGAGGTCTGTAGTGTTGGTTAATGACCGAACCGGACAAACCCATGAATCGTGGCTCATTAGTGGCCACGCAGGCTCTTTATATTCATACTGTAGAGAATCAATGTGCACAGATGCTTCGTCGTGACATAAAGAGCTTTGGTTAACGTTTGAACATTCAGACATTTCAGTCCATTAGTGATGATCGTTAGTCTGTGTCATCCTTAAGAGTAGGGCCAGATGTTAGTATAAAGAAAGTGAGGCTACAGAGAAAGAGAGGAAAGGCGTTAGAGGTGGCCAGTTGGTTCCTTGTCGGCAGCAGATGCCTCTCATCTGTCTGAAGATTAATTTGACAGGTAAGCGTGCTGAATTCATTCCCAGGAGCTTCAAAGGTGGTCCTTGTGAATTTATTAACCTCTTATCTTGTGTTTACCCCACTGAATACATAATTCACACTGGGACTTCCTTTAACCTTCTGATCTGAAGCCAGCTGTTTTTTCTTTGGCTATGCCCAGATGAAGTTATTCTTCTGTGGGATCTCTTGCAGCAAACAAACACTTCCTGAAATTTGTTTGGTGTTTAGCCTGTTTCTGGGGCACCGCTTCCACATCAGAGAAATAAGCACAACTACATTTTTTTCACTGTCAAATACGTGTACATCGCACAGTATAATTGATAACAAAACTTAAGCCTGCTTCGTGTTCTCGGGGTCAAATGCAAGTAGCCCAAACAGTGCTGTTGATTAAAAGGAAAATGGTCCCTTCCCATGACAGGTCTCTGTCAGGGTTGTCTGAGCATCTTTATGTAGCATGACACAAAACATCTGGTTCCTCTTTAGCTGCATGGGGGCGCCCGGCTAAGCCTCCCCTGCAGGCCGGGCCATCCGCTTTACAGGGAGGACACGGGGGAGGCAGGAAAGGAAGACAGAGGGCAGACAGACAGACAGACAGAGGAGTTTTATTAAAGAACAGAGAGCTGGAAGGTGAAAGAGAGCAGTCACATGCCAAACATGTAATCCTGAAGTTCATTAATGGTTGGATTCTGTTGATATTGTTTGCTCTGCTCATCCTAGAGATCCCTTTTACAATGAGATGTTTGACATTTCTGCAGTTTTTATAGTTTCTTTATATGTTTATTCATTCGCACTACATCTGCTAACAGTGGCCACGTTGTAAAATCTATATAGTGTGTTGTACGATAGGCCGACCACGAGCACTTCCTGTAACAAAGGCTGCGTACAGCTATGTAATTCAAATTTAGTTATAAAGGCACCAGAGTCCTCGATGAATTGTCAAACATTGTTTGAAACATTTGCTCCCCATATCTTTCTGACATCAAGATTTGGGAGAAGGGTCTACCTGCAGAGCTCCAGGCTCAGGCTCACC
The DNA here is from genome assembly GCA_029783705.1 of Chaetodon striatus. Taxonomy (NCBI): domain Eukaryota; kingdom Metazoa; phylum Chordata; class Actinopteri; order Chaetodontiformes; family Chaetodontidae; genus Chaetodon; species Chaetodon striatus. The sequence goes on along the minus strand of JAPZEB010000025.1, from coordinate 7,645,140 downwards.
TCCTCCGTCAAACCCTTTCCGGTCGTTAGCTTGGAGAAGGAAGCCTGAAACTGTGTACGCCCATCAGAGACCATCATCAGCATACAATAGCATGTGTTCATTTGTTTGAATAAGCCTGCGGCCCTCTGCCAATAACACCAAGGTAAACAATACAACTTGTACAGTAATGATAATAATAATAATAACAATAATAATAACAAATCATTTAGCACCTTTTACAGAGATAAAATCAACAAAGTGTTTTACAAAATGCAGTAAAACAATCAAACAATAAAACATGCAATCAATAAAACAAAGGCAATTAAAACAAAATAAAAGTAAGAGAAAAGACCATAAAACAAAGAGCAAATACAGGCTACTGAGGATCCCAAAATAAACACACCAAGGAACAATACAATATGTAATAATACAATATTTCGATATTTAACGGGAACTTATAAAGTGTGGTTCGGTAATAAAATGTTAAGCAGCAAATAACTTGCACTAACCTCATGAGCCTTATGATGTTACCCTTATGAATTACATTAGCATAACTAGCTAACATTAGCAAACTCATAAGGTTAGTACCATAGATTTATAATAATATATAGATACCGGATGCAAAGATGTAGCCTATTCATTCCTACGACAATTGCTCCCCTGACCCATGTGCCAAAAAAAGTTTCTTTACAAATATAAAGAATATATATATCAAATAAATAATAAATATAGAACCTCCATGGATAAAAAATTCATAACCGAAGGACTCAAAACTGACCTTGTTTGCAATTCAAGGTGCCTTGTCAACAGTTTTACAGAGGTCTCTTTTGCAATGGTGGACTATGGGGATTTTTTTTTGTTTGTTTGTTTGCTGCAATATTGCTAGTGGCCACTGGGGAAAATTGGCTGCCAGGCTGAGCAGCGTTCCTGGGGGTCTGGTCAGTACAAGTTTTAGCTGCTCACCAGTACGCTACCTAACCTATCTTTTAAAGTTACAGTTATATCTAAATATCAGGTTGTATTGTGTACCTCGGTGTTACTAGTGAAAGGGCTTGTGGCCTATTCAAACTAATGAATGCAAGCTATTATATCCTGTTAACTGTTTTCTAAACATATGATTCACAGTGGTATTTGAACATCTCATACACATTTTCATTAATAATAAGCACAACAAACAACACATATGTAGCCTAAACATGAAACCAAATATGATCAGTCAGCTTGTAATGACCTCATACAGTGGTATGGATGTAATACAAGGTAATAAATACACACTCTGTAGGCTACATTATTATTTACGATAGCTTTAATACAAGCAGTGGCATGTCAATGTTGTTCATTGATAAGGAACTGCGATAAACACACCTGATTTTCAAACTTTAACTCACACAATAGCACACATGATTTTCCACCATGGATTCTGAAGATGGAGGTGGGTCCGAGGCTGAAGCTCTGCAGCGGGAAACAAATGATGACACAGTGACAATATCACTTTTGTATTGCAACTAGCTGATATTTAAAAAAAAATTAAGAGTACATTACAAAGGATGTTCCTTTTGAATGATCAATAGGATTCTAGAACACTGGTTTTCAGCCATAATGGTGTGCGTCCCTTTTAAACCAAGCAGTGCCCACACCGACCCCTTTACGCTGGTGCTCATGTCTCTGAACTGTGACCACTTCAAAGAAGTGGTGTGATTTTTCCATCTCAGATTCCTTCACTTCAGAGTCCAGAAGAAGTAAAACTCTCAAGTATTTTCTGAGACATCAGTGAAGATATCAGAAAAGAAATGCTTTTTCTTGTTCTCTCCTATTTTGTTAATCATATTGTGACACCTCAGATTTATCTTGCAGCCCAGTTTGGGAACCACTAATATGAAAATGTAGGTTACTTCTTAAATAACTGTCCATATATGAGAAAAATCAATTCTCATGAATAAGGCATCTTGTTTGGCAAATGCTTTTGAAGATTGCACTCAGAGAAAAAGAAGCACGCAGTAAATAGAGCAGGAGAGAGACAGGGTGTATGCAGGAAGAGAGTGATAGAGTCAGGAGGAAAATGAGAGGGTAAGGAGGCCCTGTGGCATATACAGGAGATGTAGAGAGGTGAAGAGTGGGAGGGAGGGCAGGAGAGTGCAGCGGGAATGAAAGGCCGAGGTTAGGCAGCATTAGGGAGAGGAAGGTGGGGGGTTGTTCACTGTAGAGATGAGAAAGAAGCGAAGGGTTTAGAGGTTAATGACAACCTACAGTGAGAGATGAGGAGACAGATTTGCAGCCATCTCACGCTTTTCCACAAACCTTGAGATCACAGGAGAAGGTGGTGGGTGCTAATCTGGCTCATTATGGTCAATGGGGCTAATGGTTGCTATTGTTCTCCAGCAAATCCCAATTGAGTCTTTGGCTCACTCCGTGTGTGTGTGCGTGTTTTCAAACTTAACCGTTTCATAACGCACATTTCCTCTCCCCGACGTGCCAGCTTCCTCTATTTTAACACTGTATTATTTTACGTTTAGAATAATTCTCAGCACTCCTTTATCAGTCGTTGTCTATATTCAGCACCATTTTTGGTGAAGACGTTATGTCCCAAATAACCATCAGTTATCTCTGTGACTCAGATTCAGTCATATGATGTCCGAGATAGCACTCGGAGCAAGAGATGACCTCTGAAAGCAGCCGGTTTCCTTCAAGCTTGTAATGTTAGATTCACTGAGTGCACACTGCCATTAAGATGAGAACCACGGAAATACAAGAAATAGGACAAATATTGTCCAAACTGCTGTGGATTTTAGGGTCATGACTGTCGGGTCAGTAAGGATTAACCGTTGCTGTATCCATATTATTTTCATACTTTACCCCACCACCCTCAACGGAAAGCCAACATCAGGATTAATGACTTTGTTTAGGCTCCTATGGCGATAATCCCCTTTAATGCTTCAGTAGCATTAGCCTGCACCTTTCCATTCTGAACTCAGATGGCGAACAGATTGTTCCGGAAGAAAGGTGTCTAATCAAATCCCAGTCACAAGCCGTAACCTCTTGTCCCACTTCCTCCTCATTTTTCTGGCCATTTTTCTTGTTTCATGCCCTTTCTTCCCCTCCACACCTGTTGCAAGACGTTTTCCTTGAACCTAAACAATGGCTGACTTTCCCGAGCTCTGACAGCACGACATCTGGAAAAAAACAACTAGCTGACTGTTGCCCCCCCCTCAGTTAATTTATAGTGGCATGCTATTTGACAGGCTAGAGCTCCTCTGTAAAGGGGGTGCAGACTGAATGATGTAGACATAAGTTATATGAAATATCACCTTCTAATGTGTCAATAGTAGTTTCGTATCAAGTGGTAATAGACTGGAGAGATATACTAATAGTCATACCAAACCCAGTAGAAAAGTTCTAGGAATTGTAATGCTCTTAATTTGAAAGCCATATAAAAAAATGTGCTGTTAAAGGAAAGATAAAACTTTTCTGATGTGAAACATTTTAATAAATATATTTCATAAAAGAAATGTCCACAGACACAGACTGGCTGATCTACCGATGTGTTTAAGATTGGTTTCTGTAGTTAATAACTTTGTCTTGAGCTCTGTAGTGGCACACTGCACTGCAAAATATGAGAAACAGCACTAAGACTATCTTACTTAAGTGGCTGCAACAATTTTCTTTGTCAGGATCGTCAGGAAGGCAATCCGGGCACTTTGAAAATATTTAGAAAAACGAGGAAGGTAATGTTAAAAAGCCTCTGCTGTAGTGGGGCTACTGGACAAACCATTCGTTTTGAAAGCCCTGACGAAGACCTCCAGTGATCGAAACATGTTGGCTCTTTTAATGATTTAGCCTTTTTAATATTCCCTTTCTTTATTTTTCAATATATTTACTATATTTTTCGGAGTGCCTCGATTGCCTTCCTGTTGATCCTGTTGTTTCACGTTTCACACAAGAACCCGACACAAGGTTTTGATCTACGTTTGCATAAACAGAGCAACCAATCTCTCTTTTTCTGATTTTCTTTGTCGATTAATCTGTCTATTATTTTCTTGATTAGTTAATTAGTTGTTTGTTCGATAAAAAATCCAGAACCAGAATATATTCACATTTAAAAACCTGGAATCAGAGAATTTAAACTTTTTTTCTTTAAAAATCACTTAAACCGATTAATCGCTCATTGAATTAGGTGGCGACTAATTTAATAGTTGATGACTAATCGATTAATTGTTGCAGTGCTATGAGTAAGAAACAGCTTTTATGTTTTGTTTTGCTTGTTACAAGTCATGTTGATTTGATTTGAGTGTCCGTGGGCTGAAGAGCATATAGTCATGTTGTCTTTGGTTTGAATGTGACCTCTGTTTCATGCCATTCTGTCACACTATTATTTTACTATCTTACATATCAGACATGTTTTCTAAATATACGACGGAAAGCTGGGGTTAAGTGTGTGCTTGGGTTTGCCACTATCAGTGGTCTCATATGTTTTGCCTTAAATGATGAGACATGGATCCTTTTTCCTGTCAGAGGCGGTTGTTCATTGTTTTACCTCATGTGAAGGAAAAGTTAAAATAGCATTTGATAACGCTTAAGGCCGACCTGAGGGAACAATAAGCACAACACCCTCCTGTTGTCGAGCACAGCACACGGAGCATTTATCTCTCCAGATGGACTCTTAATACAAGTTGAAGGGAAGTGAATGAAAAACAGGCTCCACTTGTGCCTCTGGGTAACAGCTTCAAGTTTAAGAGACATGTTCTTTGTCTTCACAGTTTGCACGTGGCAAACTCGCTGCCTCTCTTTGTGGACTTAAAAAAGGTGCAGAATAAGAGACGGGCTATGCGTACGGCCTTTTTTCATTTACCACGAAGCCTGTTATTGACTCGTGCTGACACACAGACACACACGCGTATAAGCTCAGGTGCAGAACTAGAGCGGATACACAAATATACTCATGACCCCATGCGCATACGTGCACACATACATCGACACATGATAACTGCTGGGTTGTTTTCATGCTATAAATACTCCTCGGGTAGAGCCTATCCCATTATAGACACGTGCAGCCTCCCCCCTCCCCCCTCCGAAATCCTCATATAGCATGAAAACTTTAAAAGATATAAAACGTCAACTTTCACAGAGGGAGGAGAGGAGAAGGCATGCACAGGGTCATGCCTTATGTTAAGTTTAAAGTGCTGTGTAACTTTTTTAGTGACTTGTTAATTTAAAAAAACAAGCTGTTTAACAGTGACTGTGAAGGAGTTATTGCTTTAGAAGTGTATTGGTTTAATGAAGCAGCACTTTAGGTATGTTTACGTGGCAACAAACTGTCTAGTTTTCACTTGAGATGTTTATTTAAAACTCTTAAGCAGTCAGCCACACTGATCTATAAAAAATGTTTGTTTTTTTTTACTTGTCCTGGTGTGTTAACGCAATGGCTTTGACGCACAGAAAAATTGGCGCCAAGGGTGCCTCTAGCAGTGCTACATTATAGCTGAAAAAAGCTGAATATACAACACTGATTTTATAAATGCTCCTCTTCTAAAACTAATATTACCCAGAGTCTCTGCTCGCTAGGCTTTCTCATAATCAGTCATACATTGACTGCCCATTGCCCATTGCTCAAAATTCAGAAGCACTGATAGTCCAAATTCATGTCCCACTGGACCAAAAGCCCATTTCTTCGACAGCCTGTTATGCCAAAAACAAATGCCCTATTGCTCCGTAGTCCTGTTACTTGGAGAATACACACTCTCTCCAGTTACACAACCCAGTCGCTAGAAAAAATGTTCGCATTGTACGTTTCTTTAAACCATGGATAGTTTACATTTGTCAACAACACTGTGGTGAACATGTGGTTAGGTTAAGCTACGAAAACTCTTTGGTTACTATTAGAATTATGCTGCTGGGAAACAACCGGGATTCGTGGGAAACTAACTGCAAGGAGTGTGTATTGAAATGGGCGGTAGCTTTTGGGATAACAGGCTGTCTGAGAAATGGGCTTTCAGTCTCAAATGAGACATTTTTCAGACTAATGGGGCTTTGAAATTTTGGGCTGTGGGAACAATGGTGTGGCACCAGTCATACAGGATGTTGTATTTGCTGCCAATTAAAGTAAACCTGAAACAATTAATCGATGAAGATCTGTCCGGGAAAAAAAACAGTTATTTCAATCCAACTTCCTGTGCAGAAAACAGATGAAGGCAGACACGTCATCAAGTGTCTGGACAACAGACATTGTTTCATCCATTCATCTTTAATCCAACACTGACAGGATGCTGCAGTACTGTCTGGACAACAGACATCTATCACTTTAAAAATAAGACACAAATCAATGGCAAATGATGAAGAAATGCAAGCACAGGAAACATAACGCACATGTGCTTCTTTGAGATATCTTTGTTGACATTCATGACATTGCTTATACCACATACAGTGACAAAATTGTACAAGTGGTTTGTCCGTCTTCTAAAATGTTACAGGTGTAGCTGCAACATGTTAATGCAGCCTGTATCTGATCCCTTACCTGTTTACTCATTAACTCTTTCTCTTACTGTATTTAACATCCTAGGTAGAGGGTTATCAGATGCGTACACATGTCAGCTTTGCATTGCCGCTTGCGCCAGACATTTAACTCCCTCCAGCTTTAAATAAGCACAATCTGAGCTGAGCTTTGGGGACCACCGTCCTTCCCGCCATCTGGTCTCTGTGGCTTGCCCTGCAGAAACACTCCCAACTAAAACCCTCTCTCCCTCTCTGTCTCTCTGTGTCTCCCAGGAGCCCACGCAGGTGAGGTGAGGACAAGGACGAGATCTGCATCTGCCCCATCTGTCCATCAACAAACCAAGTGCCTCGGTGCCGGCCACCCTCAGGTCACCTCAACCACGACGGGCGCCAAACAATAAAAGTCTTTACCCGGCGTCCCTCAGACAGCCTGCGCAAAGCAAATATTTGAGGCCATTATATCTAATTTCTCCAGGCAGCCGTCACAGAAAAGATCAACAGTGAAGGGTGTTGTTGGGAGACAGAAAGAGAGAAGAAAAAAGTGGGGGAAGGAAAAAGTAACCCTTTCAAAGTGCACCCTGCCTGCTATTTCTGCTGCGCTGTGGGCAGGGAGCGTCTCATTTGGGAGTGCTCTTGGCTGACAAAAAAAGGACTTCCCTGTGCCCTGCCTGCCTATCCAAATGCCTGTGTAAATACTGGATAGAGATATCAATTTGTCTGGGCTCTGACATTACCCAACAAAGAGGCTGTAAGCTATCTATAGAAAACGTTACAACAAACTTGGACTCTGTGGTCTCCTGAATTGCTACCTATCTATTACCCCTCAAGGAAGATTCAAGAGCTGTGTGAACAGGAATGAGAGCTGCCACAGTTTTCTACGCTTAGAAACTTTTACCAACTCAAAAGAAATTTTCAACAGCTGCTCTCTGGGGGACACGGGAAGCAGTCGGTCATCTAAAGGCTGCATTTTTGATGTCTCTCCCAGCATACTGAATCAACATGAAGCCCCTAACGCCAGCTGGATCCCCCTCTCCTCTGAGGCTCCTCAACAAGGGTCCAGACTACCTGCGCAGGCAGATAGACGGTGGAGGCCACGGCCGCTCAGTCAGTGCTGTGGAGAGGCTTGAGGCCGACAAAGCAAAATATGTGAAGAGCCAGCAGGTGATCAACACCAAACAGGAGCCTGTGCTGGTGCCCTGTGCCACCCCACCACCGCAGCCCCGGAGAGCGATAGCCATCCCCGGCAGCTTGACGCCTCATCTACCCCCACGCCGTTCATCCAACACCCCTTTCTCTACACTCTCCTTCACGTCAAGAGATGAGAATGAAAACGACGACTCCAGGAAGGAGAATAGACGAACTTCTGTTGACGTTGAGGCACATAACAGGAGCAATGTGAACAAGGCACTGCCTCCCAACCCCAGGACTCCTGGCATTAACACCTTGGTAGCGCCACACAGCGCCCCTGTACTCCGAAGAAGCACAGGCAAACGCATGCTGAGGCCGGACTCCCTCGTCATTTACAGGCAGAAGAAAGAGTGCAAGAGTCCGAGCGGTGCAGCAGTGGGAGAGAACAACAACTCAGAGGTGAAGGGCTACAGTTTCGTCCGCAGGCTCTTCCAGGGCTCCATGAGGGAGAAGAGTAGTGGGAGTGAAGGCAGAATCCAGAAAATGGTCATTGGTGAAGAGAAAGCACCATCAAGGGATGGAGACTCCCGAATGTCTTGGACCAATGACAAAGACACTATTGAGGGAGGACTGGGGAGCAGACGATCTAGTAAAACTGACCAGGAACGCAGCCCAGGGTCGATCCCGAGCCCTGGGTTTAGCTGTGTGCTTGAACGGACTAAAGACGGAATTACAAATGGTACCAGTAATGGTATCACCAATGGCAACCACACAAGTAACCATGATGATGAGAATGACCCATGGAAGCGGGCGTCACCCCCACCAGTACCCAGAAGGCAGCTTGGGGAGTTGCGGCGCTCCCAGTCAGACCTGCGTCTGCGCTGCTCGGTGGCGTTGTCAGAGCAGGAGCATTTCTTTGACTTCTGCGGGCTGGACGTGGACATGATAGAGCGGCTGGGTCGAGAGAATTTTCTCTCTGGTGCCAGCTCCATAGACACACTCTCATTGGCCCTCCGCAGTGTGGGCGGGGACGGCTGCGGCGGCTCGGAGCCCAGCGAGTTCTCCCAGCACTCGGGAGACGGACTGTTTCAGGAGGAGCTGGCTGAGCAGGTTCCCACTGGTGTGTCGATCATTGAGAGAAACGCTCGTGTCATCAAGTGGCTTTACGGGTGTAAGAACGCTGCTCGAGAGGGACCCAAAGAGTCTACTGTTTAATATAGGGACAGGGAACCATGTGATGTGGAGTGTGAGAGTCTGAAGGTGTTATTATGTGTTCTTCATTAGTGAAATAACCTGGTGCAGACCTTCACCCTTTGTGCAGAAATTTGCTGTCGAGATGCACTGCAAACCAAAAGTCATAGCTTAGTTGAGTCACGACTGAATTTCACTTGATTTCAAAAACCCACATTCAGGCTGGGCTGTGATTAGCTTGCAGCGATGCATCACAGAAGGAAAAAATAGGACTTGTTTCTATTTGTGAGCCTCAAGCAGCGATGCAAGTCAAAGCTTCTAGCAAAAATGTGACTTCTCTTTAAATTTAGAATGAGTCACTGACAGTCGGCTTAGGGTTTGTTTGCAGAATTAGCACTCCATGGCACATGATTACCTTCAGTCCCTCACTCTCTGCAACTCCAAAGAGACTGATTCTTCAAATGAGAGGACAAGCTCCTCGTCATCTCTGGTCTAACTGATATATTGTATTTATAGAGCCTATGGACGTTTTGTGTGGATGTGGACAGACCTTACTGGTGAATGGAACTATTTCCCCCAGCAAAATGTTATGTGTGTGTGTGTGTGCGGCTGTGTGTGGAGTAGACACTGCCGTCCTCTTCATTTGTAGCTTCAGTTATTGACCGAACTGATCTGAAATCAGCCCCTGTGACACCTCACGAGGCACATAAGTGTGTGTTTGTCACGACACAGTGAACACAGTCTAGTGTCCTTGACGCTGACACTCTCCCTTAACGACTAAATTAAAATGGAAAACCACTAAGCTATGTTTTTTTTCTAAACTGGAAAACTGTTGTGTGAGTGTGAAGTGAACCATGAGTACCTCATTCGGATCTGTCCCAGTTTAGTTTGTGTGTTGCTGTTTTTTTTTTTTTTTTTACTACTTAAACGCAGGCGTTGGAACAAACATGCGAGGCACCCCTGTGGGGTTGTTAATGCACTGAACTGGACAGAGAGAGAGGAAATGACAGATAGAGATATAGCTTTGATTCTTTAAAGAGATTCATCTCACAGAACGTTAAACACTGAGCTGGATTCAAAAGGAGCACCTGCATCGTGGAAGACAAGGAGCCATGCCTGGCCAGTAATTTTTGTCATTTTCATCTGGTTTTGTAAACCCTAAAGATTCTCACAAAGTAAAAACACTGTCCAATAATCACGCGTGACACAGCCATTGATTGCTAATGCTTAATGTGTGTTCAGTGCTCACAGCTGTATAAGCTATATGGCTGCAAGAAGAGCATCAGGGAAAGATTCCTGTCAGAGCAAACTGGACTTTTGCAAGCACAATGAGAACTTAAATCTCACAAAAGAAGTTTCAAAGATGAAGAAAATTTAATGAAAGTAGCATATTCACCTCTAAAAGTAAAAGAGCTCAAATACTGCAAAATGTTTTAGGATGTCACTTTCACCATCTGGCAGTTTACAGACGTTTAACCTTCCCAGCTGGCTCGGTCAGCACGTTTCCCATCAAAACAAGCAGGGGAGGCTGAAGCTGCCCTCCTTTCTCTGATAACCACAGATCCTACCTCACGTCATCCATCCTTCAGTGATTCTCACTTTATCTCCATGAAAGGTCATTTCCATTGCTTGACCTGAAGGATGCCACTGAAATATGAACTGAGGGGAGGGGGGGGGGTCTGCCGAGGTA